>PVIR01015090.1:0-38927 GCA_004026965.1 Petromus typicus | reverse complement strand
TTCATCTTCTATAGTAAGTTCTATTAATTTTGATATTGGATACTATCTAGTATCAATATCGATATCTGAGCTGGGTAGAGGTGTGTAATTATTACTGTTGAAATATCTACTTTTTGTCATATATGACTTATTATTTTGAGAAAATAATAAGTAGACAGATGTGTAAATACCATATCTTTTCTCTAGTATGAAAAACTGAAGGTGTAAATGAACCTCAAAATGTATGATAGCAATGTGAAATAGGGAGAAAATTGTGCAAAAGGAAAAGGAAAAGGGTGGGGAAGGAAAACAAGGGAGGGAAAGAAAAAATTTGACAGTCAAATAAAAAGGAAACAAAGCTTATGTATATAGGGGTGGGGGTTGCAGGGAGGGCAGGGGAAAGGGAAAAATGAGAACCAAGATGTGTCATGTATAGGTATAAATTTGCAATACTGATTGTGATCATAATATATGTATAATATGTACCAGCGGGGTCAATTAAAAAAAGAAAATATTTTTATTTTATGAAACAATAAAACAAAATTTCATATCAAAATGAGAGAATAATACAGTTAGTATACAGTTAGTGTCATTATTTTCAAAATAGCTACTCAGTGGAGACATGTACAAAAAGATTGTCTCTTACAAAGAAGAAACAGATATTAACCCAAAATGTTCTGTTCAATGAACTAAGAAAAACTAGAGTATAAATGAAAAAATTTAGCATATATTAAAATATATTTGAAATATCTGAGTTGGTAATTTGGGGAATCATCTGAATTACTTCCCACTTCCTATTTATTTGCACACACACACACACACACACACACACACACACACACACACACACAGTTTATAATATAAGAGAAGCTGTGCAATATTTAAGCTTGTGTGTCCTATTTCACTTAGTGTTATCAATTTTTATCTTGAATTCTGTCAATGTTTTGTTTCTTATTATTTTAAAAGTTTTGCTGTTGGGTGCATTTATGACAATTTTCTCATGTGGATGGAAATATACTTTTTTATTATAAACTTGCTTTTCCTTTTGTCCTTAGCTTTTCCTTAAACTTTATTTTGTCTAATAGTTAATGTTTCTATTTTGGCCATTTTTCCATGTCATTTTTCTTGACATATCTATTTTCTTTTGCTTTTAATTAATTCTTTTTATCTTCATTTTGAATCTGAGATGTGTCAATTTTACATAGTGTATAGTTTGACCATGTTTTCTTTTCTCTTCTACAAGTATTTGTCTTTTGGAAATGTTCACTATTTACATATAATATAATTACTAACATAGGATTTATGTTTGTCGTGTTGTTATTCATTTTGCAATGCTTGTGTGTTTTCATTTTTCTCTTCACTCGTTGCTGCCTTTTGTGTTAAATAGATATTTTCTAGGGCCTTATAACTCTTCTTTGTGTGTGGGAGGTACTCTCTAGTTTCTTTTTGTCCAGTCTGAAGGAATTCCTTTAGTATTTCTCAGGCTAGATGTACTAGTAGTAAGTTTTCTATTTTTGCTTATCCTTACTTTTGCCTTTACAAGAATCTTTTGCTGGATACAGGATTCCTGACTGATAGTCTTTTTTTCAGAACACTGCCCTATCCTTGGGTTCTGATCTCCCAGTTTCTGGTGAAAAATCAGCTTAATCACTTTGGAAGAAAGTCCTTGCTATATGATGATCCACTTGTGCCTTTCTGCCAGCAAAATTATTTCCATCTTTAGTTTGGGCAGTTTGCTAATGGAATAGGTACAGATCCCATTGAATGATTCTTCTTGAATAAAGTACAGGACAATAATTTTCACCATCTCCATTGGCCTATCTTCAAGTCCTCTGACCATTTTGTTCCCATTTCAATCTATTCTTTAATTTTCTAAAATTTTTCTTTTCATTTTGTACTTTTCAAAGTTTGATTTTATTTTTATAATACATTCTACCTCTTTATTGATATGCTCCACTTGATGAGACATTATTTTTATACTTTTTTAAGCTCATTAACATTTGTTTTAATTATGTGAGTATATTTGGAATACTTGACCTGTCTTTGTCAAGACAGTACTATTTCTAGGTGCCTTCAAGAGCAACTTCTACCCATGATATTTTTTTCTGTGCATGACTTTGCATATCTTGTTATTTTGTATATTTTAAAATTTTGCTTCTCGGCATGTGCTGTCATTTTTAAATGAGAAGAAGATATTTTAAACACCATATAAAAACTGAAAATCAGTCGTTTCAACTACCAATGGTTGATGGTGGTGATGTTTAATATTTTTGTTGTCATTGTTGCTATTGTTTGTTTAGTCACTTTCCTGAAATAATTCTGTGAAGTATGTAGTCTTTATCATGCATGAAAACTGAGGTCTCTGCTCAGTGGGCTTCACAGTCAACAGTTGCACAGTTAAATGCCCTTGACCTTCATTCACCCTTGCTTCTGTGAAGGGATATGGCCACCTTCTGTAGAATGTCATAAGAGCTCAGGCAGGCCATGCACAACAATGCTTAGCCATTAGTATGCATTTGTGGAGTCAGAAGGTTGGGTAGAGCTAAGAACTTAGTCCTTTTCAGACCTTTATTGAGCTTCCAAACAGCCCGATGAATACAAATAATTATCTGGATTTTTCTAATATACACTGAATGTCCTATGGGCATTTTCTTTTTAAGATTTTTGGGTCTACTTCAGGTTGCCCCATTGTGTTGCTGTCTCAGGCAGTTGCAGTGCTAAACAGTTGCCACTGATTCTTTTTCAGCTAATGCCCAGAGGAAAAGATTGTGCTTTCTCAACAAGCTCTGATGAGGTAATACAGCAACGTGAGTCATTTGATAAAGCAATGATGGTCTTTGTGGATGGATCTCTGCTAGAACCCCAAGCCCTCCTTCCACCTCCGTTGGCTGCTAAGCTGCCAGTTTTCAGTTTTGATTCTAGAGTTGTTAGTTTTCATGCTACGTTGGTGTTGGGGAGTGAGGTGCGGAAAGGTCAAGGTTAAAGGTGACTCAAGAGACTGCTGGTCTTACACTCACTGCTATTCTTGAGTAAAATAGTTATTATGAACCTTGGTTTATTTACAGATTTCTGAAAATACTCCATGCATTCTGAAAAAATTAATGAGTTTTGTATTCATTCCCTTGATTCTGGCATCCTTTAAGAAAGACGTCATTTTAAGCCACTAAGTTTTGAAGCAGTTTATCACAAAACCAAAAATGGTGAAAACAACTTTATCTTCATTTTCTATTTAGGATTCCATCTTACAAACACCTGCCTATCTCTTGTTGAGACTGGAAGCTCTTTGAAGGCAAAGATAGTATTTACTGTACCTTTGATGACCCACAATACCTAAATTCAGTGCTAACAGGTATTCTATTTGTTAAGTGAATGAGTGATCCAGCAAATAAAACAGAGAAAGATATGCACAATTTCTAGAAGATAAATTGCTACTTCAAAAATAAAATCTACATGCAATTGTTTTTTTAATAATTCATAATTTAACTTTAATTTTTTGCCTCCCAGTTTCTCCTGTGGTGAAAAGGAACAAAACAATAGAATTAATATTAATTTGTGATAATCATACTCTTCAATGTACATTAAATTTAAATATCTTCAAAGAAAAATTATTTTTTCTTGGTCTAAGTTCCTAATGGCTGAAAATTCTTGTAGGTACTATGTTTTCCTTTCAGAAATTCACATTTGGCTTTCAAGATCAAAATTATTTTGCTTGCCAAGACTAGTTTGTGAAGAAAACATTCTGTGTTTTAAAAAGAAAATGTTAAAAAAATATATCTACTTTCCACTTATGCTTCTGTTTATACCACATGTGCCCAAACACTTAGTGTGATACATAATCATTGCTCTGGGTCGTGCCAAAGTTTCTATTATAAAAGGGACCATATTGGGTTACTGGTTTCTTACCAGAGAGATATAATGACAGCTTGCTATGTCCAAGATACCCATGCTTGAATGTTTTTGAATGGAGTGTAATTTCCTATGAGAAACCTTATCCATTGCTTCTTCAGTTATACTCCCATTAAGAAAAACACTGTTGACACTTACTGAATTCATGCATATGAATCTCAGGCTGGAAATTCTCAACTGGACATTTTCTGCCTTGTCTCCTTTTCACACACACTGCATAGAGTTCAATATTGTAAATGGAAAATTTATCCATATATATTAACATTAACTTACATTTGAGGAGCCCAGGCAGACACTGTGAAGTTTAAATATAAGTAACCATTTACTCTCTATTGTCTATTTTCTACATATTTATGAACATCACTATAGAGTCATGGACAGGTAGGTGCAAACAAAAGGATGACAAATTGACAGTGTTCAATGGGAAATCAATGTTTTTTAAATATGACAAAATAAGAGCCAGACAATACCGACCCCAAGTTGCTCCAGGTTGTTCATAGGTGCCTCAGAAATGCATTGGCCTGGCTGTCCACTTTCCACTGGCCACTAAGACTGGAGACTCAACTAGACAGAAGCTGAGTTCTCTGAAGCCTTTAGTTCCCACGTCTTTAACGCCTCTGAACTTATAATTTACCTCAGTGTCACAAAATTATGAAATGTAGCTCGCCACCGCTTTCTGGTGTTCTCTACATATCGGCGCCCTCTATTCCATGATAAAGTAAAAGAACATGGTGTCAAACTGTAGGGAAAATGGCAGAGGGGCCTTAAGATAAGCCGTTACAGAAGAAAGCGATGTCCAAACCCAAGAGCCAGTACAGGCAGGCCGGCACCCCAACAAACGAATAATTTCACGAGAATCTTGAGACTCCCTGCTTCCCTTTTGGTGTTAGAATTGAGAGGTTTTAATGCTCATTGTTGTAGTTTCTATATTTCTCTATTTTTACAAAGTGTATGAACTTAGTGATCAGTTTTAAAAGTTGAGAGTTATTTCCATTTTTGGAAAAATGATCATCCTCATCTCTCACATGACCCATGAGTTCATCTCTGTCCTTCCAGAGCAGAGGAGGAGAGTGAATACAGACCTGTCCTCTGACCTTCCCTGTGCCCCCATGTTAAAAGGCCATGTGCCCCCTTTGTGGTTTGATGAGGCAAGTTCTTTTAAAATTGATGAGATGAACAAATCCTAGTTTTTTCTGTTGTGGGAGGTAAAACATAAGTCACAAGAGTGTATAATTCCTACTTTACACTGAGTAAACACTGAAGTATTAAAAGATGGAAGTTTTAAAAATGAAAATAAACCTGTGCTAATAATTCCTTCATATTTTTAAAATTCAAAATACTAGTGCCTACATATGTAGAACTGTATACAAATTAACGTGTTATTCATGGCTTGTTAATTTATTGTACAAGTCTTTCAGAATAGACTGTGGAATATCTTAGCAACTATCTTCTTTATAGGTTCTCCTTCTGATGTGATTATTAAAGTGTCTTCTCAGCCAGAATGTATTTAAACCCAGTGGGAAATGTAAATTAAATGATAAAGGCTAAAAGGTTTCTGTATTACAGGAAAGATCCTGGCCTGCCATGAAGGAGGTATTTAATCATTCGTATATTACTGGTACAAATCCCCATTATGGAGTGCAATCATGATGTGTATATTTAATGTACCAATAAAGATAATTTAAAAAAAATCATTTGTATATGTATGGTTATTAAAGAGGAGTGCACATCTACCGTCTTTCAATGCATGGCATGAACACCTCAAATGCTAAAAGATCCCAACATTCTCCTAATTAAGAAGTGCTCTCACTAAAAGCCAGAACACCTAGTAATCTTGTACTAACATTTTCTTCCTCCTTGGAAAATGCTGTGTTTATAAAACACAGCCTCTGTTAAGGTTAAAGTCCTCCCAGACCAGTCCACATGTTATTAATAAATTGTCTACTTCTCACTTTGGAAAGCATACAGAAGACATCTGCATGGATGATTATAAAGGGAAACAGTTTACCTGAGGCAGCTAGAAGGAGGGAGGAGGATACTCAGAGCAGGAAAAGCCGCGGGTGAGATGCCCCAGTGCAGACTGGGAGGTAGCAGCATTACCTCCTGGGACTGGGAATGGGGAGAAGAGTTCATGGGGAGATGTAGCCCAGAGAGCCTGCCCAGCTCCCTCTCCTGGGCTCGGGACTCACACACCCAAGTCCCTACTGGTCGTCTTGCTTGGAAGTGAAAGACATCTCCATTTAAATCACTGGCATTGAACGTTTTGTTTTCCTTCTTAAACACATCCTTGTACAGGGACTGCACATGTGAGTGGAGATGCAGCCGTTCACCAGCCACTCAAGACACCTCCCAGGATGTCACTCGTGATTCCTCTCTTTCCTTTAGCACCTTCCAACCAAGGGCGAGTTTTTTTCCTTCCATCACCAAAAATGTGTCCTGATTCTGTCTCCACTATCACCAACCTACAGCACGGTCCTGGCCTCTCCCCGGGCTCCTGTTACAGTGTCCTGATCATCCTCCTTCTCACCCCTTACAGTCTAGCTTGCACAGAGCAGCCAGGACAGAGTTTTACAATCCGACGTGGTCCCTCGGATACTTACAACCCTTAAACTGCATTCCAAAATTCCTAGAATAAAAGGTGCATATCTGACCACGTCTTGTGGGCTAGATGCGATCCCCTTTCTGGTAGGTCATCTCCTTTTCTAGTCTGCGTTGCACACGGGGCTCCAGTGACAATGACTAGGATTATTTTCCTGAGACTTGACAGGCTCCTTGAGATTTTTGGTCTTTGTACTTCCAGTTCGCTCTCCTTGGATGGTTTTCCCCAGAGGCTTCCATTGAGATAAACTCTTTCCATCATTCAAGTCTTAGCTCAAATGACATTTCCTCTGAAATCACTGACCCCAGTCGATAGCTAACATCTCACCTTGTTCTATTTTTCTTCATAAGCTTATAACTCTCTGGAGTTTCAAAGAATGTATTGGTTTATATATTTATTGCCTGTTTCCAACTACTGGAAAATGATTTCCATGAAAATGAGCTCTGCCAGACTTGTTGCTGTAAATCAGGCATTACGACCTGACATCTAGGAAGCATTTATAAAAATTTGTTCCGTTCCCAGAATGTCTATGACCAGTCCCAGCAGGTGTTAAACACTCATATTCAGTGTAAAATCTGTATTAGCTTGTATAATGCCTTCAAGATGACGACTTGTGAGACTGCTAAATCCCACTCAACTGGGATAGAGCAGAAGGGAAAAATCAAGTCCTCTGTGATTCTAATACGTGGTAGTCAAAAACTTTGAGACTAAGAAAGTCCAAGAACAAACGTATCAGCTTCTTTCAAGATAAAGCTTAAAATCTCTATAATCTGTACCCAAATCAAACAGTTGCTTAAAGATGATTTTACTAACTCTCCTTTGGCAGACATCTTGCACTTGCAAAATGTTTCTGTCATAAGAAACCACATGCAATAGTTTCCTGTCGTTCTATGCTTCTAAAGCTGAAAAGAACCTCGATAGTAATTTAGATCAACCATCTCCGTTAATGAATGAGAAATTAAAGCCACAGAATTTAAATAGCCCATCATCACTCTGCCAGATAGAGGTCAGAATGGGACTTGAACTCATGACTCTTAATTCCAAGGTCAGCTTTTTCCAGTATATCAAGTTGCTTGCATCCTCCTGGTCAAGAATAAAATTTCCCTCATCATTACTGACCTGACTTAAAAGTAATCACTTGGAAACTTAAAAGAGAGCAAAGACAGGATGTAATATGTGTTAATTTTAAGAAACAAATCAAATGTTTACTATCACATGATAATATCAACAATAAGTCATACTTTAGGCCCCAAGGAAAGTATTTACTATGACATTTGCACATCCTAGGTGGCTGGTCTCCCTCTGAAGTGAGTTATTCCAGTTCCTTCCCTAATGATATTTTGAGCACAGATCAGGAAGTATCTCAAAACATTAGAGAAATATTTTTAAAATGTGGACTACTATTTGTTGAGTTTTAGAAAAAATATACATCCTAAAGAACGTGAAACTAATCTGAAATATCTTCTACTCCTTAGGGGTGATTTCTTTAAATAACTGAGTTTTTGCCAGATATTTCTTTTAAAATGAGTGTAATTTTCAGGAAGTATTGAAATTTATAAGAAGAATATATATACTATTTGGTATGTAATGGGAAGAAAGGTATGAAATATTCTGGTGAAAATTGCTATGTTTCTTACAGAGAATAACATACTGGGATTTCAATACTATTGGAAGAAAGCCAATTAAATGGTAATTTAACTAAAAAGATGAGTAGTTCTTTAAAATGTGAAAATAATGATAAAAGCCTGAATTTCTCAAATAATTATGGAAAGGAAGAAAGTCCTTTGTTCAGGTCCTGTGTGCTTTCTTGACATGTATATATGAGAACCACACTCCACTCATGCTCAGAATTGCAAAACCCAGGCCTGGTTTTACTACAGGTAAAAACGAGCTGGTGAAGGGGAAGTATCTGGTCTCCTAGGGACAGAGGACATCAACTGCAGAGTCAGAGGCCACTCCTGATGTACAGTTAATGAGAGACCAACAGGAAATTCCATAACATGATACGCTTTGCTTTTTACCTCTTTAACATGTGGTGAGCATCGTAAACATGGAAAACCCAGGAAAAATTTAAAGTCAGATCCAAAATTTATAATTATATCTTTATAATTTTAAAATATATGCAAATATTTATTAACATAGTTGTTTCATAGAGGGATGCAAGTAAGGAGTGAGTTGAATTTACCTCCCATGAGTAGGTTATGGTGGTCTGTTGTCAAGTAAAATAAAGATCATATTGAAGCTTATGACTCTTTGCTTCTCACTGTATTAAGAAATTAGTAATCTCACTGCACAGTGAGCTCAATTTTCTGTTTATTTAGTGCTCCTAAAAGAATTAATGTTTGTTACATGCCAAGTAACATATCTATTTCACATTTGAAAGAGGATAATATCAAACTAAACCATAAGAAAGGATTAGGAATTAACACTCACAATTACTCATTTCTTTTTGTGTTGTTCTTTTACATAAATATATTTCAAGGAGTGTGAAGCAAGGAGTAGAATTTTTAAAATGCACGAAGACTAACAAACTTTCACCACTTCCCTGCTCGTAAGACACAATTCCCTGCTCGTAAGAAAAGCAAAAGGACACAATTATTCTAAACGAATTTCATTTGGAGAGGATGTTCCCACGTCAAAGTGTATCATGATAATAAAGTGATAACAAGTGTATTGTGACAACAAAAGGTGCCACAGTGCAAGTGAGTTACAATGGCCCGAGAGGTCATTCAGCAAAGAGCTCACAGCACAAGCCTCAAAGAACTCAAAGCCAGGCCTTTTTGGTAGAACTACAGTGAGTTTTCCAGATGATATTTAACAAGACTGACCTTTGTTTATTTTATTTTATTTGCTTTTAAAAATGAAATGGGTAAATGGAAAGAATCTATTTTTAAATATCAAGAACTGGCTTCCAAATTAATTCCTCCGTTCTGAGTAAGTGTGAGGCCAGGCTGATGCACAACTTCCGTATTTACAAGTATCAATGGGGCCTCTGACTTGCTGAACATCTTCCAGGAAGAGAAATATGATCCAAGTTACATTTCCTGAGAGTCAAGGGAGAGAAGGTTGGAGGTGACAGCCAGTCATTTCTTTCCCAGCTGACACCCACCATCAGCTGTCACATTACAAGCGGTTTGGCTCGGGGCTGGAGGGCTTGTCCAAAATGCCTTCTCGAGTGCTGGCGCCTTGCTCTGTGCTCAGAGACTGAAATCTGCCCATTTTGCGTTTGTGAAGGGGATTCAGTAGAAGGGGCGTGAACGGGAGGACACAGTTTGGTTAATGATCTAGGTACATTTCACCAATTGTCACTGGCACCTGCTCACTGTGGAATCTCGAGGCCATTCACATAAATTCCCTCTTTGGAAACAAGGTCCTTCTGAAAGTGTATTTTTCTCAGGTCTTCCCTCTCTTAGGAGGATCAAAACGTCCTGGGTTAAACCCAGTCCTGCCCCCCAGAGGCCCCAGCAGTTTGCCTCGTCTCTGGGGGCTGGGAGCTCAGCTCTCACTCAGGACTAGTCCGTGGCAAGGTCGCAGGCCAGACCGAAAGCTGTGGGTCTCCCCAGGGAAACAGGCTGGGCTGTTTCTTCTGGCAGATTTGCTGTTGCTCCCACACCTTCCTCTTTATAGGTGAATGACGTTCAGACCCTCAGACCTACAAGACAGCCCACATTTTCAGACTTCTTTACATAGGTCACTCTGTCACACACGGCTTCTCAGCATCCCTGGAAGGCCTTGACTCCAGAGTCCTCACTGCCCTTCGTCAAGGGAGCATCACTCCAGCCCCCACCTCCACAGGCTGCTCTTTTCCTCTCTGAAACCTCCCCCAGCCTCATTGTTTCTCCCAGAATTTGAAATACGGATATCTGGACATGGTGACTTCATTCCACAATGGCCATTGTTGGCCTAGGTTTCCCTAGCCAAAAATTTTAAAAGTCCCATGAGGTGAGTGTGTCTTTATTCACCCTTAAATTCTGTGATTGTTTGTTCTTATTGGAAATTGAATGAAATGCATGGTTACTACTTCTGTTTTTCTAGAGGCATCAGAGAGAACCTAAAAAATAGTGACATTATGTCAAGAATGTTTTTTCTATGTAGCCCTTGTAAGTAAAGATAATTTTATATACTTAACACGAGTATATCAAAAGAAAGGTGGGCAACATGAGAATATCAGAGTGCTCACCGGGCATCCACCCTGAGCAGCTCTTGAACCGCACTAAAGGAGAGCCAGGAGATGACACACAGTGCGGCCCAGGAAGCTCTGGGTCCACGCCAGGCCTCAGGGCCCGGGACAGGAAAAGAGATGGTCGGTGAACTCTTACAACTGCCTCTGCCCTCCGGAGTACACCTGCACATGCTCACGCACATGCACACGCACACACACACACACACACACACACACACACTGGAGAACTAAGGATGCACAGGCCTGCGCAGAGGTTGCCGCGTCTAGGGAGCATCTTTTCACAGAGAGGACGCCCAGCAGGGGCAGGGGACACACCGACCAGGAGAGTAGAAAACAAATGCACTTGCTTGGGAACATGTGGGCAACCTCCTGGGTTCCCAGAAGACATGCATAGGCTTTGGAAGGATGTGCGGTTCTCAAATGTTCGAGAGAGGATGAACCCCAGGGGCGTCATCTCTGAGGACGGCGGAGTACCGTATGAACCTCAAATGAACAAAACTTCAGAAATGAGACGGTGTGAGCCAGAATGGAGCAGAGATTAGGTAAAGTTATAGAAAATCTGTTAGGAGACCACAAAGAATGAGAGGGATCTGAGTGAGAACGTCAGTGGAGACTGCCTGTGGTCAGAAGGATGTGTCCTCGGCGGCCGGGCAGAAGTACAAAGGAAGTACGCCCACAGACAAATGGGTTCACGGGGGAGGGGGCTTCAAGGTGAGTGGCATCGGAAACGCTGGTAATGACAGCAGCCACTAGTAGCCACGAGACAGAACGTCCCGTAGTGCTCAGAGGTCTACTCAGAAATGAATGCTTAAGGGACAGATAAGGAAGGAAAAGGAGTCAGTAACATTACCCCTCCGACAAGTGTGGGAGTGAAGTGGGTTGTCGGGGAAAATGACCCTGGAACGTGGAGGGATTAAATCCACATTTGTAGACCGAGAGGCGGAACACTGTGGAGAGGCGCCCTGAAGACACAAAAGCAAGTGGACGCGGAGGATCGAGGTCTCAGGGGAGCACGGGGCAGCCAGGACGGAGACCACTGCCGAAGGGCTAACCGCTGAAAGCGGGAGGTCTGGCCCCAGGAAGACGGCTGAGGGAGGATTCCGAGGGGAGAGAAGAAGTTGAGATGGTTCAAATAAGTGGAATAACACGGTCAACTTACTATCATGCATTAATTCTGCACAGTGTCAACACACAGGTCCAATTTAATTAAAATCCTCACCAAACTTGTGATCATTTCCAAATTACAGAGCTCTAGGCAGGGGGAAAGAAACTCTCAGTTATTTAAATATCTTATTCTTTTAGTTTAAGATGTTAATATTTCACTCAATCTGTAATAAAAGTATTTTAGGAAATTTAATAGCTGACTAAAGCGATATTTTAGGCAAGGTATACATAATTTATGTGAGTCATATAAAATAACAACTGGTTTGGGTCTTTTGATTTTTTTTTTTTTTTTTGAGACAGGGTCTCACTTTATAGTTCAGGCTGGCCCTTGCCCAGCCTCAAACTCACATCACAGCAATCCTCCTGCCTCTGCCTCCTGAGTATCGGGATTACAGGCGTGAGCCACCACACCTGGCACTGTGGTATGTGGTACTGGTTGCTGCTGGGCATGAGTCTCCACACTCAGTATTGTATGTGGTTACCAGGGTATCGAATCTGGGTCCTTGCACTTGTAAGACAGGCACCAGAACCACTGAGCTAAATCCCTGGCCCCTTGATTTTTTTTGGTTACCATGTTTATTTTCTGATTAGCATTTGGTTAAATTGAAAGAATTGAAATCAAAGTAAGCTAACAAGGTTATTCTTCCTTGGTTGACAAAATTTCTAAATTTACCATTGAAATTATGATTATTTCTTCTCATTTGATTGTGTCTAGGAGTACGGATCAGGCCATTTAATGACATTTGGTAAAATGTAGAGTTCCACAAACATATAAAAACAACCTCTTGGAGGTGTTATAAAGTTACTTTTAAGCAGTAGTATAACAGGTGCATTACTAAGTCAATTCTGGAGTTGATTCAGATACTGGAGGCCAGGCTTTTCTCTTTGGAGGTTTGCAACCATTATTAGAGCAAAACATTTGCTATAACCTTTGGTTAATCACTCACAAATCCTCATGGCATTGTTATGGGCGAAATAAGATCACACGTGACCAACCACAAGATTTCATGCCTGCTTTCTGATCTGTACTCTAGAGATACTGAATGCCTGCTCCACAGAGCATACTGACCATCTTCTCCAAGCAGAAGCTCATTCCAGGCTTATAAGACAGGATTCATTGAACAAAAAGTGAGCAAAGACCACAAAATCCTAACCTATCCTCCAATGATAGAGGGAGATTAATTAATGCTAATTAAATTGACCCAAGTAATTACTGAAATAGAACACCTCAGTTTTATTACTTGATGATGTTTGTGTTATTATGATTGCTAAGTGGTATGTTTAACGATTCTTCGTCACTCCCCTGGTAGATAGCCTAGAGACATTTTAAGAAGAGGTGATTAGCTATAAGAAAATAGGAAATAATTCTGGATTTGAGGGACAGAGGATCTGAGTTCTTTCTAGATCTAACTGTGCTGTTTACTATTTCTGGAGTTTTACACGGACTACTTTAATTCACTCATTTCAACTTTTACGTTCATAAAATGGTGATATATAACTACATCAGAGATTATTGTAGTAACAAAACATAAGAAAGCAATAAAACTTCATAAAATCACAAAACACTTCAAAATGTAAAGATCCATGGTAATAAGCCATGGGAAGGGGTTAGAAATAATATACTGGTTTTTGATGTGTGGGTAAAAAGAAATTCTGGATTACCTAGACTATCTAATAGTTATATAATCCTATATAATAGACTACCTAAATAGTTATATAATCCTCCAACAAAATTGAAACACTCCTTAAACTACTTCAATTGGAGGTCTTAATAATTCACTTAGCATAGACTAAGAACCACTTACTATTGTGTTAAGTAGGGACAAACATTAGCCTCTGACTTGCAAAAGTTATACATCTCAACAACTACCTGCCCTGCTTAAATAAGGGGAGCTTTAAAATGGGAAATGGAGTCTAGAGAAAAATAATACATTTCTGATCATTTGATATTTTTTGAGAAGCCAATTACCTCTGTAAGTGACCATAGATTTTTTTTTATGATAAGAACTTAAGCCATCTGGATGTGGGAAAAGTTGTGTATCAGTTCTCTGGAATTTTGACAAGGGCTTAAGCAATGTGCAGGGTATCAGAGAAAATCAGATTGCCTTCCACTTCTGAAACAGATAAACAGAACTGGCAGTGTTTTTCTGGTATAGCAGTTGTCTCACAATGTTTATTAAGTTTTTCTATAACTTGACCTCCAGGGCCCTGTGATTTAACTCATGGCTTTTGGTCACTCCTAAGATATTTTCCCTCTCCCCACCCATCCACTTTGGATAATCTCATAGTGTGAATTCCTTATCTTCCCATGTACAGGGATGTTGTCCTCTTCTAGACCCTTAAAGCATTAATGATATGCTTAGAATTACAGTGATTTTTCATTCCTATCTTTGAGGGAAGAACTGTAGACAGAAGCAAGAGCCACATCCTCCTCTTCTTTCTACAAACTCTGGACCCTGCTGAGCATGAGCTTGATGCTGCTCCCTGCGTGGAGATGAATGAGAAACCGCACATTCTCCCTCAGAAAAGAGAACCCAGCCTCTTGCATACATTTGAGGCTAGACAGTGAGTGGGTGTGTGAGTGAATCGCAGTTTCTCATTGCATTTCATTGAGCCTTTTTCGTAACTTAATTGCTAAAATACTCTTCGAAGGTAATAAGCCATACATACATCTTATGTTAATAATTAAAATTTCAAATATAAATTAACATTAAATAAATCCATTTATAGTTTCTTAATTTACAACTTGTTTGAAACACAAATATATTTTAAGTAAAGTTTAATCTACCAGCAAAAGTTTCTGTACTTTGAATATATTTTTCTCTCAGACTAATGGAATATATGAGCCCAAGAAAAAACTTTAATTAAAGTCATGTGAATGCTGTAGAAACATGTAGAATCTATTACCAATGCATTCTACTTTTTGCAGAATAATACTGAGTTATGTGAAGGCTGAGAAAGGAAAAACACAATTTACTCAAATTTCGAAGTAATAATAAACAAACTAGTAAACAAAATCACTGAACTATAATATCCTCACATTTTACACTTTAGTAGCCATTTTCATACAAGTGATTTATTACTGGAACATTTTAACTGGTCTGGATTTTGCACAAAAAAGTAAGATAAATTTTTATGACTAATGAGAAGAAACTAATTCCAGACATTTTGTTTTGTATGTTTTGTTTTTGTCATAGGGTCTCACTATTTCATTCAGGCAGGCCTTGAGTCACTATGTACCCCAGGCTGGCCTCAAACTCTTGGTGATCCTCCTGCCTCAGCCTGTGGAGTACCAGGATGACAAGGGTGCACTACCACATCCAGATTCTATGTGTTCTTAAAACTCTGTACAAGGATAAACTTAAAGTTCTATTGTATTTAATACATGCAATTTTCCTAAATTGTTTGACTTGAATTCTATGAACCTAGCAGGCTTTTTTTTTTTTTTTGCATTCTAAGAATGTATGACTCAGGGACTAACTTCGTAGGTTCTTTGTATGCCAAAGTATAATTTAGGAAGTACAGCAGTGACATAAAGAATTGTGTGTCACGCTTAGTCAAATCTCATGAAAACAGCTGGGTAACTTCTTAACCAAGTCACTCATCATTATACAGGAAGCTGGCTATCTAGGCAATGAAAGCCTGCCCAAGCAAAAACCCAGGGGGTGAGTAAACAGTCATTCTGTAGCTTAATGGAATTGTAAGTAATCCTCCCCAAACATTCAGCAATTACAAGCTTCAGTATCAGAGTTCCTAACACAGTTCTGAGCTTCACAGTCTAACTTGGTTTGTAGAGGACTCAAAGACAAGCAATAAAAATGAAACATGGGCTAGAAAATAAACCCTT
The DNA here is from genome assembly GCA_004026965.1 of Petromus typicus. Lineage (NCBI taxonomy): Eukaryota > Metazoa > Chordata > Mammalia > Rodentia > Petromuridae > Petromus > Petromus typicus. Next base: position 23,249 of record PVIR01015090.1, on the reverse strand, counting down.
CTGAGGGAAGGAATGAAAATTTTGGAAACCGGCTTTCAGATGCTACGTAAGGAAGTCTCGGTTTACAGTCACATGGGTCAAGCTTGAATAGCAGAAGGCATTATGGCCTAGTTTTTTCTCAATAGAAGGCAAGAGAGAAGAACGGCTTTTTCCTAGACTGGGTCTCTCCAGCGGGCTCCAGGAAGGCAAAGTAAAATTTACATTCTTGGAAGCACAGAGCCTAGTGAAATGCGGCTCTCTCCCTGATCCTCCACAGAGGCCTAAAACTGTGGGCCAGACCGTCTCTATTTCACTGACTCACAATACTATCTGTCACCTGTGCAGAAACATTTTATTTTTGCAGAACCGGGGATTGAACTCAGGACCTCGCACTTGTCAGGCAGGCGGCAGCACCGCTTAGCTACATCCCTACCTCTGCAGAAACATTTTAAAGCACATACACAATACATTACAGCTTCCATCTGTAACCTAGGACACAACACTTAGAAATCATAATGCCTAATGGTATTGAGGAATATGTGGAATGGTGGGGGAGACCGGGAGGTGACATACTTAATAGTATCAGCCAAGATACTGAAAATGATTTGCATTTTATAAGATTATAGCAATCATAATAAGTCCAGACACAAACGTTTCCCATGTGCTATAGCACTGTTGTTTAGTAATAAAAATCTGGAGGCTGTGGGAAGGCCCATGTAGAAAAGACATGCCGACAGGGTAAACCTAGCAGCAGAAAACACAAGGTACAAGTCAGGCAGAACTGGACAGGGACAGCTTTGCTCCGATTCAGGACTATTCCCACGGGGCTGCTGAAGTCCAGAGAACCCAAAACTCTTTTATGCCTATAACAAATAATTATATAAGTTGAGGTTTCCTACTTGCAAGGATTACTGTTTATCAGAACACCAAATGCAAATTAGGATAATTCCTTCCAACTTGTGCTTTTCTTTAAGACGTGTTCATTTCAGTTTGCCTGTAAATACTTTCCTTAATTTTTGAAGTACACATTGATAGTGCTTTCCTGGCAACCAAGTGGCAAGTTTTTTTTTTTTCTAAAATTGGTTATGTTTCTTACTTTTTAAAATCTATGTTGTGATCCAAAAAGACATGGAAATAATGCATATTTATGGCATAGGAGGTAATTTTTTAATCCACATATGCATAATGTAATCAGGGTGAACCTATTTCCTTCTAACATGTATCATTTAAAAAAATTTATTGAACAAGTTTGAATCAATCATACCCAAATGGATGTACCTTGAGAACATGCTCATAAGTGAAATAAATAGGTCACAGATGTGTGAATATTATCTTTTCTCTGATATGAGAAACTGAAAATGTAAATGAGTTCTAGAATGTATGTTAGATATTGTAAAATAGAAACTATTCAAAAGGAAACGGGGTAGGGGTAAATAAAAAAGGGAAAGAAAAAATGGTGATGGTAATAAAAAACAGGAAACAAAGCTTATGTATATAGGGGTGGGGTTGTACGGTGGACAGAGAAATGGGAAAAAATGAAAATCAAGTCTTGTCATATTCTCGGACAAATTGTCAATGTTGAGTATGATCATGATATGTATATAAAATGTACCTATTTCACAATAAAATAAAATGTTATTGAGTTAACTGGTATATTTCGGGTGAAATTTCTGATCACATTCATCATTGAGAGTTTGCACCAGGCACGATGCATCTTGACTCTTATTTTCTCCGATTCCTGTAAGGCCCCCGCCCCATATACATAAGCTTTGTTTGTATTTTTTCCCTCCTTGCCTTCTATTTCCTTTCCCTTCTTTTCCTTCTCCAGCCTCTCCACCTCAGTTCCCCTTCCTCTTTGAACATTTTCCTATCATTTCTTTATGGGGGAGAATTTACGATATTATTTCTTTTAAGTTTTTGAAATACACAGTCACCCTACTAGTAGAACCCCCAGATCTTCTTGCTACTATCTAACGGTAACTGCAGAAATGGACTGAATTCAAAACAGAACAAAACACACCAAGCCCTGGCCCATCCCAAGCCTGTACGCACAGCTACACTCATGTGGGGGCCCCTGCCAGTGTGGCCCAGGAACCCCGCACAGGCCTGTGTGGTTCGGGGCTTTGCCAGACAAGGGTCTGCGCAGCACATTCACTCAGTCCGTTCCCTCCTGACTCTCACCCAGGACATACTGGGGCCCAGAAAGCCTCCCATTCCCACATAAAATGCCTCTGCCTTTTCCCAGGCGGATTCTGCAAGGCCGTTTATTTCCAGATTTGTATAAATAGCTGTAACCACACTCCGCACTCATTGAGAAACCAGAACGGCATCGTGCAGGAGCAGCACCCAGCATACTTGGCTCAGCAGCCGGAGACTAAAATGTGAGCGGAGCCCAGCGCAGCTACTTGACACCCGCCAGGCGCCCACCGGGTCCCTGCCCGTTTCCTGTAGCGAAGCTCCCAGCTTCTGCGCCCAGAGCCAGAGAATTCACTCACAGGGACGCCCGGGCCTGGACAGTGATTTCAAGCCAAAGGCTGGGAAGCATATTTCAAGTCAGGCTGAAGATTTATAATCTCATGGATTCAAAGGGGAGTCACATTGCTTAAACGCGGCAGCAAGTTTTCTATTGCAGCTACTTAAAGTCTGCTAAGTCTTCTTTCCTACAAATCCAGGGAATTTTTAAATGATTTTCTTCAATTCTTTTGTCAAAAGACCAGAATTACAAGGGTTTAAATCTTAGGAAAAAAAAACAATAAGAATAAAAAAAGTGCATCTCAACTTTCGGAACAGAATGTATTGACTTCTCAACAGTCACTAAGTCAAGTCACCCACCAGCAGTTAGGACGTAGGAGAAATGCTGCACCTCGCGCTGTCTTTACAGCGTGTGGACAGCAAGCGTGGAACTGCCGCGCTGTCCGCAAGCCACGCGTGGAAGGCCACCTGGACAGCTGAACACGACAACACGTGTCAGTGCTTATAAAGCCCCTGTGTGACAGCCTCGCGCTCAGGCCAGGCTCTGCGGGGAGCCCCGCGGAGGCCCCGGCCCCGCGCCCTCCACTGTCCCATCTCCCGTCACTCGTCCCCACACTCCGTCTCTTACCAATTCATGAGCAATTCTCTTACCAATTCCTATTTTCAAGGAATCGTGTCATTAAGCAAAATTACCTAAACTAAAAGTTTCAAAGGAAAATTTTTCGAGGAAAGAATGAGTTGTGCACCTGCAGCAGTTTATACAGAGCATCTGAGGATAACTCATGAGACGGCTGAGGAGCTACTGTATTTCCTCTTGAGAGTTCAAATGTTGGGGTTCTTGACAATCTTGCTAGTAATTTCAATATTCATGTATATCGTCACACAAAACGTCTGTATTGTACATTAAACCAAATGAAATTCTGATGCTTGTTTTCATGGCCATGTATTCACATGTGGAGACACTCATGTTGACTCAGAGAATAAATGCCATGAACATATCCGCTGCCAGCTTCTGTTTAGGATCCAGTCACCCTCAATTGTGGCCACCATCTGCAGAGTTATTATCCTGCATAGCTGCTGTCCAACGATCATGATTAAAATGACCATTCTTTTCTTGGTATACGCTTGGAATATACAGCGAATACATTCACCGTGGGAAGTGGTACACATTTGTACTGAATTTCAATTGTGTTTACTATCCCCTCCCCGTCCTTCCTTGGCCCCTTCCTCCAGATGCCTTCCTATCTCCAAAGTGTTTATCTCTCTGCTTCTGATCATCTTTTATTTTGCTTTGGATTTCACATGTTTAAGAAAATCACAAAAAATTTTAACCTTCAGTATCTGACTTATTTCATTTTGCAGTATAGTCTCTGAGTGTATCCATTTTCTTACAAAGGGCTTGATGAAGTACTATTCCATCTATTTGTCTATTGATGAGTCATTTTTTTAAAAAAATCTACTTATATTCATAGAAAACACAAATTAGAATAGCAAAGGAAAACTTTGGTAAATTTACCATAAAATGAAATGTATATCAAGACTAATTTTTATTCTGTATGATATATAGAGGAAACACCTAATGGGCTCAATTATTTTATAATGAATCATAGTAAATATAGAAATAAATACAATGACAATGACTTTTTCTCTAGAACAGGCATAGTGTCTTGTGTTTTAAAGTTCACATTTCAAAATTTAATACTGATTATTTCTACTTCAACATAAATAATAGTTCTTAAAATGTACTTAATTACCTTCCAATAAAGATTATGCTTCTATAGGTATAATTTGCTTTTACACTATTTAACAAAGACCAGTCTTCAAAAAGTTTTATAAACAGCAAATATATAAACGGCATGTGTCCTACCACGATCACACAGCAAGAACACTGGTGGGAAGATTTTATATTTTTTTAAATGAATGATTTGCAGTCTCTCCAGAAAATAGCTTTTGTAGTATTATCAAAGGACAAAGAAAAATTATTTTACTTACATAGTATCTCTAATAAGCAGTGCGCTTCCCAACTTGAAACACATTTTATCTCCTTCACAAAAGGCATGTCTCAGAGAAAAGCTCTCTCCTAAATCAAAACCTGTAAAATGAGACAGTAGTTTTATTAAATTTAATAAAGTTTTAAATGCACTGATTTTTAAACTAGATGTGTTGTTATAGATGAATGCTTCAAATAAAATCCTGCAATTTGAGCTAAATTGCTTGACTTTAGTTTTCTCCTTTTAGGGTACAGGAAGACAAAATTCACTTTGCATGCATGTAGAATATGTAGCCAACTTTCTAAAGAAAAATCCATCCCCTTCAAAGGACTCAAACACTACTTGTTTTTGACCTCGGACAGTGGTGGCAAACCTAAGGCACGTGTGCCTCAGCCGGCTCAGAGAGGCTTCTCTGTGATCATGTTGCGAGTTGTGAGTTGTTTTTTCTAAACGAAATCCTCAGCATTCAGGTCTGATTGTAGTGAGGGCACTCTGTGATCAGTAAGTGGGTTTGGGGTTGCAGTTTGGGCACTCAGCACTGAAAGGCTGGCCGCCGCTGATCTAGGGATTATCCTAAATACGTAATTATAGAAGCTTATTGTAACTTCTCCGATGAGTATATCAAAGTAAGGCAAAAATAGTACAGATTACTCATTTGAAATTTAAACATAAATCATGGTTTCAGAGAATTTATATCAATGAGAAAAGCTCAGAATTTAAATGCAGTACATGTCTTGTGTGTGTGTTTGTGTCTGTGTGAGAAAGAGACAGACAGAGAGAGTGGGAGGGAGGCAGAGGGGAGGGCAGGGAACGGAGAGGGAAGGAAGTGAAACAAAATGAATATTAATATTAAAAATATAAGCAGAGAGTGCTTTTTCTTTCATTTTTTACTCTGGTCATATATAGGAAATAAACACTTAATGGTTAAACTATGTTATTGTTTTAGTGTATCATGAAGTATAGTAAATGAAGAAATAAATATCAAAGGAAAGGAAGGAAGACAGGAAAGGACAGGAAGATGGCAGACAGGAAAGGGAGGGGAAGAGAAGAGGAGGGGGAGGGGAGAGACAGGGATGTTCTGATACCTGTGACAGGTAGTAAGATTTTTGTCACAGATTTTTTTTTTGCAAAATTTCTATAGTACATGCACTTTTTATCATCTGAAGTAATTTTTTCTCCAACAGGTGGAGATGTTGCTGACCTTAGAATAAGCTATACAGAAATCTTTCAGCAAGTTTAAAGTATTTTTGCACTTTTCAGTGTCAATGTTATGATCTTAAATTGCAGTGACAAAGAACTGCCCCAGTGTTAACATATTTGACAAAAATTTTCCACAAATACTTCTTTATAAAGGGTTATATCGCTTACCTGAAACTTCAACTTTATTTCCACCGTCTTGTATAAACTGACTTCCCTCTGTTGTCAATATAGGACATGGTTCTTCTGTTAAAAATAAAAAGTAGAGGTTATTTGCATCACATCTTCCATTTTTATTTTTGTTTTTTGGGGGGGTTAATCCACGGTGGTCACACTGAGTCCCATTGACAGCTCTGTTTAATTTTTATTTCGAGTCACTACACCTCCTGGGCTTGACCTTGTGATCCTCCTCAGTCTGCCTCTAAAATCTTGCACCATCACACCAGATTCCATTCAATTTTAAGAATAGATTTGAATATCATGATACAATCAGAACAAGATGAAAATTTTAAAAATTGAACAATTTTATTGAACTTCTGTAAAGTAAGAATTAGGATATTATCTTTCCTAAGTGATTGTGAAACTGCATGTGACTACTTGTGTATGGTGTTTATAAGGCTGGTGAAAGTGAGAACTCATTAGTCTTAGGTACTATTACTATTACCATTACTGTAGCATGTGGTTCTACATATTTGACACTAAGAAATTAGTCAACCTTAACAACATCAAAGTTTCCTGTTCATCATATACTTTACTGGCTGGACAACTAAAGTGCTATCTTTTACCATCACTTTGACTCGGGTGTTGGTATCAGGTAATATTAAATTTCTAGTACAGAAGGGAACTTGAATGGAAATAACTCAAATGAGATTTAGAGCAAACAAAGATCTCCACCATAGAGAAGCATCCTATAATTAAAAAAAAAAAGAAGAAAAATTTGACCAAGTATTAATTATGTCCCAATAGCTTAGTGATATCCAGTGTCCACACAAGCCCTGTAGAAGGACTAGATCCCAAGGCTGTGTCCTCCGGGAGTCCAGCCAGAGCCCAGAGCCCACGGCCACGTCTCAGACAAGTCGGATTGAGGATCCGGTCCGGGATGGCCCGGGGGCCAGAGTGGGAGCCAGAAAGCCTGCGCCAGGGGGTGAAGGGCCTGCGCCACCAGGCTGAGCGGTCTGCACTGGGCCCGGAGGCGACGCTCCCGGTGATGCGCAGGCGCGCTGAGAACAGCGGCTGTCCCCTGTGACCGCAGGACCCGCGCTCCTCTGAAGAAGTGTCAGGAGGACCAGCCGCGCAGAGCTTCTCCTGGAGAACCCGCAGCCTGCGCTCTCCCTCCGGTCTGCTCTGAGCTGTCAGCGGCGGTCCTCACTCCGGGGGTCTTCTGTGCCCAACCGCACTGATTCGGATCAGTGAGGCCTTCTGAGTTCACCATTAGTTCACTCACCACAGTAACTAAGATTTTAAACTAAATGAATTATTTGCTGGCATCATGCAATCAGGAGTCTAATTCTCCACGTCTCAAGTTTATGTTTGGGTTTTGTGCCTTAAAAGTTTTAAATACAGACAGGAGATGAATTGCTTAAAACCAAATCTATCTCCTTCTCTGTGGAAGGGCAAGTGGCTGATTCCCTAATCCGAGTTTTCGGTTGTCAGTAGTTCTCTGGATCAACACAGCACAGACCTTAGGTGGAACAGGCGTCCCCTGAAAATATTCAACCAGAAAACCAACTTTCTGTTTGCATTTGTAGTAGTTTTTGGTTAAAAACCAAGTACCTTACCCAAGATATCTGTGCTAAAAACTAGTATAATGTTGCTGGGGGAAATAAAGACCTAAGTACTGATGGCATAAGCCAAGGATTTAAATGAAAAGATTTCAATCTTCTTACAATCCTTAGTTTTAGCCCTACGTTTAGACCCATCATGATAAAGCTCTGGATAGATTGGTGTGAGTGTACATGAAAACTGATAAGCTAATTCTCAAATACATATGAACTATGAAACTTCATCAAAATATATAAAGAAAAAACTCAACAACAACTTGGAGAACTTAAACTGTTGTGTACCAGGAAATTTTACAATGTGGGCTTGTGCCACATAAAGAAAAAGAGATCACTGAAACAGACTCATTGGCCCCTAGCATAGGTCGCCAAAACAGATCCACGTAGAAATAGCCTCCATGTTTATTATAAAGGACTTCTGTCATTCATTGGGAAAAGGGGGGTGATCTACTCCACAAATGACATGGGATTAACTGGATCTCCACACAGAAAATACAGTCTCATACCTTGTTTCCCACAATGCACAGAAATTAACAAGAGATAATCATAAATGTGAAAAGTAAAATGAAACCGATGCAGAAATCACATTAAGTCTTCATAAATTTTATGTGTAGGCTGGTGTTGCAGGATTTTTTGGAAAGGGTACAGAAAGACTCACACCCAGGAAAGAGGCTGATGAATAGAATTTCACTATAACTTTTTTAAAACAAAAGACAGTCTTAGAGTGATGAAGGCAACCAATAGATCAGAAGTATTTGGAAAACATATACCCAATGTATAATATTCAAAATCTACAATGAGCTCCTACAAATCAATACCAAAAACACTGAAAGATTAATTCTTAAAATGTGCAATAAATCTTAGAGCACTTCACAAAAGAATATTCAAACTGCCAAACCAGTATACTGACAAGTATTCAAAGTCATTAGTAACACAGAAATGGTGAATAAACCATAGAACCCATTGGATGGCTAAAATTAAAGAACTAACATCAGCAAGTGTCCAAGAAGATATGATGTAGAATTAATAGAATCCACTATGTCCAATAGGATCTAGATAAGTACTTGTCTTCCAAAACAACCCACTACATTTCTTCTGGGAGTAGAAATTAGTACAACCATTTTGGAAAACTATTTCCAAGTGTTTACTAAAGCTAAATATACAGAACCCCATGATTTGGAAAATTAATTACCTAAGAGAAATGCTAGCTGAAAAATGACTGTAAATGATCTCATTAGATAAAAATATGGATGACTGCCTTATATATAATAGTCTAAATTCAGAAAAAACTCAAAAATTAGTTCAACAAGAGAACAAATTGTGTTATACACAATGAAACTGTATAGCAATAAAATAGAATGAGCTAAGGATATATGTAACAACTGGATTAATCTCACATAAAATATTAAGTAGAAAAATGCCATTCTTCACAAAATATTGACTGCCTAGTTTCATTTATATGAAGTCTCAGAGAGTGCACACCTCTGCTGGGTCAGATTAGTGGCTGTGCTGGTGCAGTGTCATCCATGTGGGTACAGAGACACCACCTAGGGCTCTGGAAATGGTGTATGTTTTCATCTGAGTGATTGTCACAGGGGTGTATAAATATAAATGCAAAACTTTATCAAATTGACTCATTCACTGACTTTGGTTTGTGTAATAACTCAATAAAAAGAAGTCAGCATTTCTGTGAGACAATACTTTATGATAAAATGATTCTTTTAAAACTTTAAAAACTAACTTCTGATCAAATTTTTATAATGATTATGAATGACTATCTGGTCATAATAAATAAGATTAACTTTAAATTGCTCCATATGCCTCAGTCAATGACTGGCAAATCAAATCTCAACACAGTGAAAAGATACTTTCCACTGTGACACGATGGTAATGAGGGGAAGGTATGCTGGCCCACTTCCAAGCTGGAAACAGTATATACCTTATTTAAATTCTTCTAAGGACTTGGTGAATGTTTGATGATGTCAAAGTAATAAACCTGTCACTTTGAAATGAATGGAATTCAACATTTCCAGAAATATTTATGTTAGTATTTCTCCACTAAAAATCTCTCATTCAGGAAAATGAAATGCCATTTCATATCTATAGGACCCAGGCTTTGTTGTAAAAAACTGCACAAATCAAATTAAAACTAAATGTAAAATATTTGGGGATCAGATTTTAGGCACAATAATCTGAATGCACTAAGTTTTATGAATCTACTGAATAAAAAATGGCAAGGTAATGAAGTAGGTGCTACAAGTTGACTATGCTAACTTATTTAAATACTGACAGGGTGCCTTTGCCTTAAAGATTTACAGATAAGACTCAACTACATCACTATGCATCAGGTAGACAGAGACGATGCATGCAACACTCTCTCTAAAGCTCTCTGGTATATTTCAAAGGCAGTGACTTATATTCCATCACAAAAGATACACTGCTTAGAGAATCATAACGAGGTTTATTTTCAACAGCAAATACAAACATCTTTACCAAGAGGACAACAGGATGTTAACGACTATTGATCCACTTCCCTTCTTAACTGGTTTGAAGAACCTGAGCAATTTGGGGGATGGGAGGGTTTTGAAAGGACCAGAGGAAACGGAAAGGCAGGCAGTTTGGTTAGATCTGCATATGTCGTGGTTTTTTATCTGAGCCACCTTCGGATAAAATGCATGCATCTTAGTTGAACCCTGCTCTTTTTTTCAAATTGTGGGTACATGTAGTCCAGGAGACAGATCACAGAGCTGCTCCATGTCAGAGATGAAATAAAACACATTTCCTACAATTCTCCTCCACAGTTTTAATGGATGTACCTTGAAGACATCTTCATAAGTGAAATAAATAGGTTACAGATGTGTAAATATCATATCTTTTCTCTGATATGTGAAAATGAAGATGTAAATGAGTTCTAGTATATATAGTTGATACTGTGAAATAGAAAATATTTAAAAGGAAAGAGGGGGTAGGGGTAAATAATGAGGGGAAATAGAATGGATAGTAATAAAAAAAGGAAACAAAGCTTATGTATATAGGAGCAAGGGGTTGCAGGGTGGGTGGGGGAATGAGAAAAATAAGAATCAAGTCATGTCATATTCTGATACAAACTCTCAATATTGAATGCGATGATGATGTGTATTCATAGTATACCAATAAAGATTTGAATTAAAAAATTATACTTTAAACAAATCTTGGATTTTTGTACTCTTGGAGACTGAGGAAGGAGAATAAAGAGTTCAAGCGCAGATTGGGCAGTTGAATGGTGTAGTGAGACCCTGTGTAAAAATAAACAGTAAAATCTGGGGATGGAACTCAGGGTCAAGGCTCTGGGTTAAACCCCGGTCCTCTTTCTCATACACACACAAAATCATGCTTCTGATGTCATACAAAATGCAGATCCTTTTCTCTGTGTCCTGTGTCCCCTCCTATCCTTCCTGTGACTCCGGTCTCCGAGCCCTTTTGTTATTTCTCCCATCTGCTGAGTGGCGCTTTGCCCCGGGGCCATGTGCTGACCGCTTTCTGGGCTTCCCACGCCTTCCGCTCTCACTTCCCTGAGTCTCTGCTTAAATGTCCACACATGAGCAGCCTTCCTGGACCCTCTTGGAATAAAATCACTTCTCCTCCCTTTACCTCCAGTGGGATTGACAAACTCAGCAAATGAAATGTAGGTTTGCTTTCAAACTGGAATATCAGATGTCTAACCAAAATATTTTAACATAAATTTGCCCCATGAAATATTCTGAATACACTTATCTGAAAGAAATTATTCACTGTTCACTTAAATTCAGATTTAGCATGGTATCCTGTGTTTGCCTGGCCACGCCACCTTGTTGCCATAGTTTGTGAGGCCAGATAGGATGCTAGCTAGAAATGAAAGGATGACAGTGAAAAGGGAAGAAGAGGGACAGACCTGAGACAGAAGAAAACACAAGACATGATAATAGGTTAGGTGTAGGAAGGAGTGAGACTGGGTTTGCTTTGATACGTAGTGATTTAGTTTACCAAGGTAAATCCCACCAGAGAAATAAGAGCAGATAACACAAAGTAAATTAATCAGTGGTGAAGGAGAAGGAGTTATAAATGTTGTTGTGGTGCCATTAAAAATAAATCTTGGAAACAACCAAATATCAGCTGGAGACTGGATAATGAAGATGTGGTTCCTTTATAGAATGGAGTATTATTCTGTGTCATTTAAAAATGATAAGATTGAGTCATTCATACTCAAATGGATGTGCTTCCAGAGAATCCTCACAAGTGAAATAAATAGGTCACAGATGTAGATATATCATGTCTTTTCTCTGGTATGAGAAAATGAAGATGTAAATGAGTTCTAGAATATATAGCAGATATTATATGAAGTAGAAAATATTGATAAGGAAATGGGGTCTAGGGGTAAGCAATGAGGGAAAAAATGAGACGGTAATAAAAAATGGAAAGAAAGCCTTTGTATATAGGGGTGGGGGCATTGTAGGGTGGGCACAGGAATGGGAAACAATGAGAATTAAGTCATGTCATATCATATACTGGTACAAATTCTCAATGCTGAATGGGACCATGATGTGCATATATAATATACTAACAAAGATGTGAATTGGAAAAAATTCAAATGACGAAGTAATTGAATAGACATTTGGAAATGAGGATACAGCAAAGGAAAACATGGAGTGAAGAGATGAGCTACAGAATAGAAGATATTTGCAAAGTATTCAACAAGCAGGAATTAATACTTAGAATATATAAGGAACTCAACAGCCTCAAGAGTGGAAAAGACCTCAAGGAATCCAATTTTCTAAGTAGGCAAGTGATCTAAACTTCTCAAAAGAAGATAATCAAATTGCAAAAAAAGTGTACAAAATGCTTGAAATCACAAGTAATGAAGGCACTGCCATCCCAAACCACCATTAGATATTGACTGCGACTAAATAGCTATCATGAAAAAGGCAAAAAATAAATGTTGGAAAGGATGTGGAAAATGGAGATCTCTTGTACACTATTGGTGGGTGGAAGTTAGCATGGCCTTTATGGAAATCAGAATGGAGTCTTCTGAGAAGACTACAAACAGAACTATTATATGACCAAAACACAGCACTCTTGAGTATGTACCTGGAGGAAATAAAGTCGGGACAGAGAAGAAGTTAGCACATATTTATGTTTATGGTTTTGTTCACAACAGCCAAAATAGACAGTCAGCTAAGATTTCCATCAGTGACAAGCAGGAAAAGAAGATGTGGGGTGTAAATACTGTTCAGACATGAAGAAGAATAGAATCCTATTGTCGATGGCAACATAGATGGAACTGAAGGACATCATGTTAGGTAAAGTAAACCAGACACAAAAAGACAAACATTCTGTTTTCTTGCACACATGCAGATGTGGCTTTTTTAAAAAATTTGATTTCATTAAGTAAAGAGTGGAATCACAGTCACTGAATGCTAGGAAATTAGAGTGGAAGGAGGCTAGAGGGAGTTGTATAATTGCTACCAAATATGATTACAAAGAAGAACAAGTTGTTTGGTTTTGTCTTACTTTGTTTTGTTTTTTGAGGTGCTAAGCCCAGAGCCTCACTAAGTATGCTAAGTAAATCCAACTCCACTGAGTTATTATATACATCCTTACCCCCAGGAGAAACAGATTGTACTGCTCTGCGGAATAACTAGTGTGACTATATTTCACAACAGTTTATTATATATTTTAATAAGAACTAGAAAGTAGGACTTCATAGCTTACCAGTACAAAGAAATAATAAATATTTAAGAAGATGGAAATTCTAATTACTTTAATTGGCTCATAGTACATTGTACCATATCTACTGGTACATAGTGAATTATAACACTGTCCCCCACGAATATGTACAAATATTTTGTGTTAATTAAAAATGCTTTATCAAATAAATAAAACAAAGGTCCAGGGTGGGAAATAAATTTGCAAATGACTGACATAAAACATCATATTTAAAACCACCCGGAGGAGTGAGACTATGTTGGGAGCAAGACTAGAAGAGAGAACAAGGACCACCCCCCACTGCAACATCTGCCTTCCCTCTTTCTAAAATCTGATTTTTCTGTCTCTTCATATCCAGAGAAATACACGCAACAAATATGCAGTAATTACCTGTGGGATCACAACTAAAGTCTGCCTATTGGGCAGACTCCTATTTATCAGTCTTATCTTATCTGCTTTAAAGTAAAGTGTTCCCTTTTCCTATAACACTCTCCCATACCTATGAGGACCAAACCTATCCCGACTACAGTCCAAACGCTGGGGAGTGGCGGGAGGAGGAAAGAGCAGCACGTTACAGCAGATAGAGAAAAGCTCTGTGGGCCTCTTGGATGGACGACAGCCTTCAGGTGGTTTGCGTTTTTTAAAGGCTAAAATTGACTTCTTATTGGATGAGGGGACATCGAGGTTCTTTGTTTTGTTTGGTTGTCAGCAGTTCCCCTCAAGGGTCCCCACGCATTGCAGATTTTTCCAGTACATCACATGAAAGAATATCTAGTAACCTTGGTTGAGAGAAAAACAATGATTAACAAAAATAGGCAAAGTTCGCTGGACCAGAATATAATAAAAGTAGTATAAAAAAGTGACCAAACAAGACAAAATGGGAACAGCTATTCTAAGAAAAGTCACCAAGGGTCACAAAAACACCTGCACTGCTTATCTTTGATCCCAAACTATTCCTCCAGAAGAGGACCCTGCTTGGGGGCTATATAAGGAGCTAATTCTCCATCTAGTCATTGTGATACTCCCTTTACTTTCCAGATTTAGGAGTTACGAAGTACAGTTGTCCGTGCTATGATTTTTACATGGTACTGTGTATGTTGAATGCTAGGAATTCTTAAACTCACAAAAGAAAATTCTCTATGTGGTAGTGTACTTTTGCTCTGAATTTAAAAGTGAAGTGTCTATCAAAAGTCATATTCCAGAAGACTAGCTTTCTCTCAAAATTCATAAAAAGCTATTTTAGTACAGCTCTGTGTATAGTTTTCCATCCATGTTTACAGTCAGTTCCATCTGGACACTTGACATGTAGTATAAGCTCTAAGCTAAAATGTTATTTAAATGGCCTTTAGTTAGCTCTGGCCAGCCACTTTATTTCTTTATTCTCTAGTTTTTGGTTATTACTTTCATAGCATAGTTTAATATTTATGTCTTAAAACACATTAAAGAAAACAGAAGAAACTAATTAATTGATCCATAAGTGTCTATCGCAGAGGAACACTTTTAAGTAAATGATTACAGCAAATTTTAAGATTACCTAGCAGTGTATACATTTTAATACAATTCTCATCCCAACCTTCGTTTGACAAGTAACTGGAATCAAACTATGACTCTCAAGTTCATCAGCAGAATGAAAATATACAAATATGCCTTATTCCATAAAGTGAATGGAATAGTAAAGTTAATACAGGAATGTGAAACGACTGAATCCTTAATACCTCCAAGGGTTTAAAATTCAAGTTGTTATTGAATCTTCCCATTTTTTCTTGAGTTCTGTCACATTCATGCTACTATTACAGATTAGCATTAAACACACCATCAAATAAGGCAATCAAAACACTCAACCTATCTTTCATATATTTAGGTTTAACAATAAACTGTTGACAACTTCACAGGCGCCAAAGCTGAAACTCTAGCCCGTCCCTCAGATTTGTTTTATTTTATTTTTAGATGTAATCACCTCCCTCCGGAAAATGGTTAGTGACCACATGCACAGGTCTGCATGAGGAAACTAAAACGGGAACTTTGCACATGAATCAGACACACAAGACAGGAGACGCAGAAGGGCCCGAGCCAGGCCCCGCCACGGGAAAGTGCGTCCATAATCCCTTTGACGGTGCTGCGCTGACATTTTCAATTAATGCCACTGAGACCTGAACGGAAGCAATTTCCATGGCACATTCAGTGCATACCTCCACCCAACAGCATGGCGAAAAGCAGCTTGAGTCTTTCATTAATTTCCTATAGTTTTACATGTTGTGTAGATCTTATTGAAATTCAGATTAATTTTCAAATGCATGTTCAGGGGAAAATCTCTTAAAGGGATTAATTGAATAAAGCAATCAGGACCAGAAAACATGCTTCTTGGTGATCCTTTATACAACACAATCTGATTAAGCAATCGAGACAGTAGATACAAAAGCAAAACATTTTGGGGTACTCCAAGGTGGGGAAGTTCATATGATACAATTAGGTTCTAGAGAGAGATTGTAATCTATATGCTTATGGTTAATAGTACTCTATGTGTACATCAAAAATTTGTCCCAAGGACAGACACTATGTTAAATACTCTCCCCAAATTAAAAATAAAATACTAATGGCAAAAAGTAGAATAAAATAATGAAAGATAAAATAAAAGGAACTGGTGGGACAGAATGTAAGATAATCAGTTCAAGAAGAAAGAAAAATGAAGTGTCAGTTAACTGCCCCAAAGAGGAGCGTTTCTCCAGGGGCTCCTGGAGCCCACGGAGAAGCTTGTTAAAGGTGACGGAGTCCCACCGGCCTGACCCGAAGAGTGAGACTCACCAGCAGAGAGGGACTCGGCGCCAGCATCTCAGGGGATCCTTGCTCTCACTAAAACCGGACAACCATTTGTGTGGAGGCTTCCCATCACCCAGAACCTCGATCACACACTTTCATGTGCCCAGAACTGTCCCCACTCATCCAGAGCGTCACCCCCTTTCACACGGAAGAAGTCAATCCTCCCACTTCAGTTGCGAAGCTCGGGTCGCACTGTTCTCCAGAGACAGATATTTAGGAGAGAGGTGTGATCACCAGAAAAAATCCCTGTGCGTGTATTTTTTCAGTATAGCCAGAGTTGTTATGGTCTCTGCTTATTTATTTCACAACAAATAAAATGTTTCTCCCCAGAGTTGTGTGACATCCACAGGGTAGTATTTATACAGTAATAGAATATTTGAACTTTCATGTGGATTATTTTAAGAAATGTTAAATTAGTGTAAAATTTTAAAGACATGAAACTTTGAAAGATTGAAGTTTATTATATTGTTATGAGTGACTATTTTTATTTTTTGTGTCCTCAAATTTGTATCTAAAGTTTCTCTACCTGTTAATTTATGACAGAAATATTAAAAAGTACAATAAGACAGAACATCAGGATACATCATATGTGATCAGTACGATAATACAGTATATGTATTTTCAGAGAAGAATTGAAGCTTATTTTTCCTTAGCAAATGTCCCCTTTAGTTTGTCTAATTCAGCTTTGTGGTATGAAATACATCTAGGTCAGTAATGTATACATCAGTGTTCCATAACAGCCTTCCAAAGTAAACATATAGTAATTAGTTTTAAAAGTCAGAGATGTAAATAAGTGTCTTAAATGGCTTTTTTAAGCCCTTGGGAAATATTTATAAGAGGACTGGTACCTTTAACAATTGCAAATAAATATTGCATATTGTAGTTCAAAAGTCACTCGAAAGATGCCAAGATTTTTCTTGGTATGAGATACTACAAAACTGACAAATAATTAAATTACATTTCCTGTTCCATTTTCCCTTGACCCTAATTAAATTTACATATGTCCTCATTAGTCCTAATTAATGATGAGCTTCTCTACTTACAACTTGAACAGTAATTATTAAAGAGAAAAAAGATAATATCACAGATGTGTGAGCACAGAAATACATGCGTATGTTTTATATTTGTAGATGTGACAGGAGGAAAGGTTAGCTAGGCATAGAAAGTACATATAACAAATGAGCCCACTTTTGGAAGTTTTTGATGAACATTATGTGAAGGTCATTAGCAGAACACAATGAATTCTGATTTACTGTAGCAGTCGATCTAATTCATAGCCTCTTCAACCTTAACACAATTTGTTTTAAAGATTACATTAAATAATTGGAGGACTATATATAACATCTGGCAATTGGACATATGGTGGCCTAGATACCTGGCTTGTCCCTGACGGTCACAGAGATGGAAGCAGGAAGCAGGAGCAGTGCCACCCAAGGCCAAAGTTTCCAAGACCCTCTGCGCCTCATTGTGCCCTGAGACCACGCGAGCAAATGGCCACAGATCTGTAACGAAAGCAAAACCGTTCAGATTGAGTGTACTATGTTCCGCTCTCTCATGCCCAGCAAATTCTCATATTTTTATATTATGCTCAGTTAAATAATAGGACATATGCTCTTATAATACAATGTACATGTAATTACATAGAGTGTATCATATGCCTTCATCTTTAGGAAACTTCTTGGAAGAGTTTTGGATTACTTTATAGTTAATTATCAATCAGCCTCTTATTTAAATTTTCTTTTTTTCTCAATTTTAAGAAGTATTGCACTTATAATAGTTTGTTTTTTTTAAAAAAAATTAGGAAAATATGCAGAAAATTTGCATTTTAAACCACTTTAAGTATACAAGTCAGCGGAATTAAGTACATTCACATTGTGCAACTGTGCATCTCCACTATTCGCATCCTGTAAACCTGAAATTCTGTACCCATGAAACAGTTATTTCCCACTGCCTTCTTCGCCCTCTACTGTCTTTTTTTCTCCTTTTACTCCTGTAAATTTGACTACTCTGGTCACCTCAAAGTATAATTGTTCAATCTTTGTATTTTGGACTGAAGTATAATGATCTTCAAGTTCACTGATGTTTTAGTGTGCGTCAGAATTCTCTGCCTCTTTTTTAGACCAAATTATACTCCACTGCACACAAACACACATTTCGTGGATCCATTCATCCATCGATAGGCATTAACATCGCTCCCTTCTTTCGGTGGTTGGGAGCAATGATGCTGGAAAGATGGATGTGCAAATATCTACGTGAGCCCCCACTTGCAGTTATTTTTGGTATGTACCGAGAAGTGAACTTGCTAATTCTCTTTTTAATTTCCTAATGAAGTATCACACTGCTTTCCATGAAGTTGCAAATTCTCCATTCCCACCAACAATACCCATTTCCAATTTCTCCATCTGCTCCCAAGAATTGTTATTTTCTTTCTTCTGGATAGATTCCATGTTGATAAGTGTGTGGTGGGGTCTCACTGACATTTTGAATTGGACTTCCCTGATAGCAGCCCTGGTGGGCATTTCTCTTGGGCTTACTGGCCATTTGCGTATTTTATGTAGACAAATATCTACTCACATGCGTCACATGTTTTTTCATCCATTTGTTCGTTAGTTAAATTGTAGGTGTTCTTTATAAGTTCCAAGTATTATCACTTATGAACCCACAATTCGCAAATATTTTCACCTTTTCCATGAATTTTTTTTGCATTCTGTTGTCTGTGTACATTGACATACAGAAGATCTTTTTATTTTTATATAGTTTATTTTTTCTTTTTTTGTTGTCCCGACTTTTGGTGTCATTTACAATATAATTTTGTTATTTATAATTTTGTTTTCTGAATATTAGTTTTACATAATTTAAATTGTAAAAATGTAATAATTGTAATTGTAATGATATAATAATTTACATAAGTTTTAATATGTTTTTACTGGTTTCCATAATTACGTCCTTCTAGAGTGATTACTGAGCATGAGAAAAATAATCTTTCATTGCATTTCAAGAGGAAAATGGATCTAGGTGATGCCTGCTCTGCATGAGCCTGTTGTTGACACCACATTTAGCACTGATGCTCTTCCTCTGGTTGTCTTTCTATGCTACAGGTATTATAATAAAGATTTCATAAACAAAATTCCAATAACGTAAAACCTTAACATCATTCAATTAATTTTATTGTAGTAAAAGAACTAAAAAGGAAATAAATTAGAAGTAAAAATACATCTCCCTTTGTGTATTTCACAATTATGGTATTAGCATAACTATTCAAGAGTTATAAATATGCCAATAATGATTCTACTACTTACAATCATTCAAATTTTAATGCAGACTCAAGTACAAAAGAATCATACCAGTGACTAAATTCTGTGAGAATTAAATGTTTTTAGAAAAACTAATGCTACCATCTTTGGTATTCTATGTGTGCCAAATGCACTACAATAAACATTTTAAAAATAATTCAAGATTTTGAATATTTCTGGGTGAATAGCTAGAAGTAGCAATTACAATATTAAAACTGTGTGTGTGGTTCTAAATAGTAAATAGCTAATTTCATGCTTCATTTCTTTGAATTTCCTCATCTATATATAGTCCCAATCCTCACATGACTTGCGAAGTTATTCTACCTCTTATTTTGTGTCAATGGATGGTTGTTAAAGAAATTATTTCTATTTGAAATAAATGAATGAACAATACTCATTTAATTTTCAGAGAGATCTATAATTCTACCTTTATCTGAAGTGATTTCTATTAGTTGATGAGTTAGCAGCATAACACAGCTTCACATCTAGGGCCTGGCATTCAGGGGTGAGCTGGGGAACTTTCTAAGCCTTAACTTACTCATCCACTAAGTCAGAGCACTAAGATGGAATTTAATAAATGGAAATTGCATGGCATGTTACTTTGAACATACCAATTGTTGTAAAGGTCCCGGCTATAACAATAGTTTGGTTTACATATTGATAAAAAATAGTTAACTTTACAGTTATACTTGTTTCTTCAGCCTGAGATTCATTTGCTATTTGAAAAACAAAGAAATGTCAAAGTACCCTAGAAATTTATGTACACTGAACTTCTGATTGCTGTTAGAGTAACAAAGAATGAGACAGCTCTAAAACCAAAAGTGTACGGATTCAATCCAGCACCTCCCACCTCTCTCCTTGAGTCATTCAGTTGACAACGCTGAGTTTAGACCTCATTCATCCAAAGTGTTCAAAGTATAAGATATTATAGTTAGTGGGACCAAATGCGCTCGCTTTGAAGAACTGCCACTCTACCACTTCCGGGTTATATCTCTCCTACTTCAGAAAGAGCTCGAGAACGCTCTTCTCAGTGCCACTCAACCGTTGCTGACCATGTCTTCCTCTATACTCTCACTCTCACCAGGCTGTTTTAACCCTACTTCTCAATGTCCCCTTTTAAGTTTAATCATCTGATGACTTAATATTGAGATCTGTGGACCTTTCTCTTCTTTCTCTTTGTAATATCTCCCTAGGTGAACTCACCCTTCTCTTGGCCTCATATAGTATTGGCAAGCAGATAGGCTGGTGATTTAGCTCAGTGGTTCTGGTGTCTGCCTGGGAAGCACAAGGTCCTGAGTTTGATCCCTGGTATCACAAACCACAATGCCAGGCATGGTGGCTCATGCCTGTCATCCCAGAACTTGGGAGGCAGAGGAAGGATTGCTTTGAGTTCAAGACCAGCCTGGGCTACATAGTGAGCTCAGAGCCAGTCTGAACTACAAAATGAGATTTTATCTCAAAAGAAAAAAAAAAAAGAAAGGTACATCTCTGGCCGAGTCCTTGGCTCTGAATCTTAGACTGTGTATCCAGTTGTCTTTTCGCTATTCCTATTAAGATGTCACACGGATATCTAAAACTTTATAATCCAAATTAAACTCTTGATCACAGATACAACTTGTTCATCTTGTGCTCTTTAATTATCCCCCACTAAATGCTCAAAGCAACAATAGATTTGAGCTTTTCCTGGGTCACAAGATGCCAGGTGAGTATAAAAGTTAGCAGTGATGCCAAAAAGTAGCTTACTATTGCATACTGAGCTCCCTCCCCAGATTCTCTTTAAAGCTTTTATCATTTTGGAGCATGTTCTCATTAAATCAATAGATTTCCCAGGCGGGGCTTGAATTTATGATCCTCTGGCTTAGCTTTCCAGAGTGCTGGGATGTGCAACATGACACCTGGATAGAAAATGAATCTTTGCTAAACAAGAAGGGAAAAAAAGACATCATTAAAAATTTTGAGAGTCCTGAAGTTCTGAAATTGTGCATTAGTCACATATAGATCACAAGGACACAGAACCTATCACACTCAACTTCAAGGGAAGGTGATTTATTATAGCTCATAGTTTCAGACTGTTCAGTGCAGCTGGTCAGCTGGCTCCAACACAGAAATGGCACAGAAGAAGGACATGACAATGAAAGTTGCTCCACCCATGGTGACTAGGAAGCAGAGAGAAGAGCAGAGATGGGACAAAGATAAACCCTCTCAGGTCACACTCCCAGTGATCACTTCTGCCCGTGCCATGCCTCTTTACAGTACATTCAGGTAGAAACTTCTCAACAAATTAAACCACTGATGAGTATAGTGCACCATGATCCAGTCACTTTCCTAAATCCCCACCTGTGAGCACATGAGAGTTGAAGGGGAAGACACTTTAGATCTAAACCATAATAAATAAGTATATTTATCCTCAATAAAACCTGAGGAATTTGACTTGCAAGTTTAGTAGGGAAGAT
The DNA here is from genome assembly GCA_004026965.1 of Petromus typicus. Classification (NCBI taxonomy): domain Eukaryota; kingdom Metazoa; phylum Chordata; class Mammalia; order Rodentia; family Petromuridae; genus Petromus; species Petromus typicus. Next base: position 1,548 of record PVIR01015090.1, on the reverse strand, counting down.
GAAAATGCTTGGGAATTTTTTGAGAACTTTCATTTGAAAGATTTGTTCCAACCATTTTGTTCAGAGATGATGAACAAGCTGTCAAATGAAGGTTTTTAAAAAATTATTCTAACATTTCTATATATGAGCTAAAATGCACAACATCTGTCTTCTTGTGTTTGGCATAACATGATGTATTCCAGTTCCATCCATTGCTCCGCAAATGACATGCTCTCATTCTTCTTTGTGGCTGAATAATACTCCCTTACTTATAAATACCGTATTTTCTCCATCTATTTATCTGCAGAAGGGCATTCAGACTGGTTCCACATCTGGGCAATCCTGAACAGTGCCACAGTAAACACAGGCATGGATGGTAAAGTACAGCACGCTGAAACTGGAGCCCCAAGCATCACACTGATTCTTCCGTCTTTTCTCCAGATCTCACTTGAATACTGTAAGGTCCTGTTAGTGTCATCCCAAATGTATCTCAGATCCATCCATTTATCTCTTCTCTTTTTTAGTGTTCCTGGTTTAGATTACCCGAGTTTAAACCTGTCAACAGCTGTCTCATTGGTTTCCCCCATCGCTGTTGGCTCTTGACCAAATTCTTCTCTACACAATGCTAGAGAACGTTTCTAGTAAGATGAAAGTTGGATTGTGTCACTTTCCTGCTTCAAACCATGTAATAATTTCCTACTGTACATTAAATGTAATCCAAAGTTCTTTTTTTATCACCCAGAATCCTTTAATAATTGCCTTTGCCCATCTTTCTAATATCATGTGGTGCTATTGTCTTCACTGATATTCTGCTGCTCGAATTCCCATATTGCATTAATCTCAAAGGTTTTGTACACACTATTTCCTTATTCTGGAACACTCAGGGTCCTATTCATCCTTCATTTTCCTGTTTAAATATTACCATGTGGAAGAGCTAATCCTTAACTGGTCTGGTGAGCCTTTGTCTCATTATTCCTAGCTCAGGTTTTGTTGTTTTTGTACATGATTTTTTGCCCCCACTCAACTCTAAGCCCTTGAGAACAGAGATTATGATTGTCTTGCCTATTACTGTATCATGGAAGCCTAGTGCTGTGCCTGGAAGAATGGAAATGCAATAGGAGCTTGCCAATATTTAAAAGAAAATGCCAATTAAAAAACTGAGATACATGGCTTATGTCTGCAATCTCAGCATTCAGAAGGCAGAGGCAGGAGGATCGCTGTGAGTTCCAGGCTCACCTGGGCTACATAGGGAGCTCAGGGTCAGCCTGAACTACCCAAGCAAGAGAAATATACTTATTTTAATCTGTAGCAACAATGCTTTAATGTTTCTTTTATTACTCTAAAGAACTTCAAAATCTTATAGTATTTCAGGATCATGATCATAAGCATTTCTTCTGTGCATATTTTAACATATGTTTACTGTCTGATGTTTCTGTTGCTCAGATCCAGATTAAACAAAAATACACTTCATTCAACTAGGAACCCTTAAAGACTTCTTGTCAAGGTCTTAAAGTAAATCTTGTGTGCTTCCAAACCACATTTTCTAGATCTTTGACTTGTTGTGGTGAT
>PVIR01015089.1:0-38957 GCA_004026965.1 Petromus typicus | reverse complement strand
CCAGACACATCATGTTAATAGTAAGAGCCTTAAATATCGTTTTGCTCTTACATGGCAACAGGCTAAACATATTGTTAGAACATGTCCTTCCTGTTCTTTTTATTCTGCTCAAACTTTTGATGATGGTGTTAATCCTCGTGGACTAAAAAGTAATGATCTGTGGCAAATGGATGTTGTTCATATTCAGGAATTTGGAAAACTGAAGTATGTGTATCATACTATAGACACATACTCAGGCTTTCAATGGGCATCAGCTTTAAGTTCCAAGCGTGCAGATGCTGTTATTTCCCATCTTATAGAAACTATGGCCGTTATGGGGAAACCATGTCGGTTAAAAACTGACAACACTCCTTCTTATGCCTCCGTTAAACTTCAATCATTTTTGAAGCAACAGAATATTGAACATGTCACTGACATTCCTTATAATCCTACTGGACAAGCAATTGTTGAACGAGCTAACTGTACTTTGCAAGAAATCTTATTAAAACAAAAGGGGGATATGAGGAGTCCTAGACAAAGACTTCATAATGCACTTTTAACTTTAAATTTTTTAAATCTTGATACGCGTGGTTTGTCAGCTGGTGATAGGCATTGGAGTGTACAAAAGGTTCAAGAGTTACAGCAGCCTATTTATTATAAAGATGTCCTGACAAATGAGTGGAAACCAGGAACTGTTCTCCGGTGGGGTAGAGGATATGCTTATATTTCAACAGGCAATGAAAAATTATGGGTCTCAGTGAAAAATCTCAAGGCCAAACAAGAGTAAGTGAACTTGGCTAGACACTGACCTACATGTGTCAGGGCCAAAGAAACTGCGAAACACCACTGAAGAAAACAGTCTATCTTCCAACATGGGGACAGCTGAAAAAACTCACCAGAGAAGCAGAGTCAATGTTCAAACTGATAGGAAAACTGGTAATATAACTCTGATTTTGGCAATGATGGCAGTGGTTACCTGCCAGGTAAATGGACAAACCTATACTTATTGAACTTGTAATATTTCTAATCCTATTAATAGAGGAGTCATAAAGGGAGACTCAAATGTAACTGTAACGTAAATGAGACTAGTTGGCTCCCTGGAACCTAAAACATGAGAGAGACTCTTAAACTAGAGGAAGAGGAAGACAGATTACAAATTATACAGTAAAAGTGATGACATTCTTATTTTGCTTTGGTAAAGATCAGCGTTGTTTGCAGGTAAAATCAGAAGTATGGTTGTTTATGATTTCTTCTACTGCTATTTTCTATTTCATTCTTTTAAACTGTTTTGTGCTTTATACTCATGGGTTTGAGGGGAAAGTATTACAATCAGACAGATCTTATATATTCTAAATCTTTCACCATGTTAGATGTAACATGCCTCACATGAAACAGATTGTCTTATTTGTGACAATGCTTGAGCATTAATCCTTGAATTATTCTTAATATTTCCTATGTAAATGTCATTGACTGGAACCTTTTCGGTTCTATTCGAGGAAAATTAGCTCAAGTGGCATCGCCACATGTTTAATGGTAAAAATAAAAAACATAGCTTTCAGATATGTGTACCTTTTGTTCTACTTATTGCTAAAGCCTCTATTCATTAGAATATTGAAAATTCTACTCTTGTACATCATGCAACATATATATCTGAATAAACGCAAGTATGACTCTTGACTTAACTTTTGAAAGTTTATATAGTCATAAAGCAAGGAACCAGCTGTGGTTACCAGTATACCTATTGAAGAAATGGACTTGGCGGTTGGGAGACCTAATCTTTTGGAAAAGTAGAACTTGGGAAAACGTAAAAGACCTGTTTTGGCATGTTGTTAACCTGCCACACATGTTGCTGATGAGAGACATTTGGGATACCTAGAATCCGGGACAAGATTTTAATGTGAACTGTACAAACTGTCTGTCGTTAACACCCATCCCCTCAGTTATGGTTCAGCAGAGGACAGTGGGCCTCATTATCATGAATTGGTACAGGGGTCCTAGCGCTCCTTTTCCTTATAGCCACTGCAACTATGGCCGCAGTGGCCCTGTCTCAAACAAGTCCAAAATACGCATCGTGTAGATGGTCTTTCTAAAAGTGTCACCAAAACTTTCCTGTGCTCATAAAATCAGCACTGAGCTCTTTAATGAAGGTAGCCTGCGAGGTTCATGAGTTACAGTTGCAAGCTCCCCCTTCAACTCCTATGGTGTGACTCTTCTGCAGAGGCTGGTAGTCAATGACAGGTAAGAGAGATGCAGGAGATTACCAACCTAGGACAGAGCATGGGTGCATGAATACTCATGGCTTGATGACGGGTAAGGAGTCACCTTGGCACCTCTCGCCTAAGACAGGCACAGTCATCTTACATTTATAAATTGTTTAAAGAAGGGGAGAGCAGTAAGCCAACTTGTAACCTCCATCAACAAGTTCTGTGCAGGTGTTTACCATACTGATTGAGCTGTTAAAAAGAACTAAGAGAATGGTTGGAGTTATTGCTGCTGTCACCATCACTGCTGCTACTACTGGACTTGCTATGCATCAATCCATCCAGAATGCTGACTTTATATGACAATGGTACCAACATTGTGAGCAACTATGGACATATTAAACTGAATTAAGTACTGAAACTGTTAATAACCTAACTGAATCGAGACAGGATGTTATGACTTTGGGAGGTCAATTAGAGAGAAATTGTCTGTTCTATAATGTCTTGCTGCCTCCCTTAAATCTTATGAATAACAGGTTAACTTTGCTGTACTTATGCGTAACATTCTAGTATAAAAACAAAAGGGGGATATGTAGGGGAAAAGGTAGCTGTTTACCAGTTATGCAGAACTCCTGAGTTTCCTTATCACCAGTTCACAGGATGTTCCTGGGCATCTTGTTAAGTTTTGTATTACTGAATCTTGCAAACGAGATTGGTAAACAAACACTGGGATAGGAATCAGGAAGAACTGTGAGGTCTGTCCCAGGAAATGCCCCAGGCCACCTCTTCTGTTTTTACCCCTATGCATTGCTACTTTGTATTGGCTCCATAATAAAAGAGCTGTTGGAAGACAGCTCGGTGGTTCAGTCCTCTGAGGCTGTTCTCCCTGCTGGATCTCATCCCTGAGTGCCTCGTTTAGTTCTGCGACCCAGCACATACATTGGACTTACACCGACACAAAGAGAACCAAAAGTTAATTGAAACTTAACCACCATTATTTCCTTAAGGTGATGACATAGATATCATTTTGAGACTGGGCTCAAATACCTACTCTTTATGCTTTGTAGAAGGAAGTTCTCACCTGGCAAAAACCTTAACACAATAATAAGGGAATACTTAATTGCTTCTTCATTCTGCAGAGAACCTCTCTAATGTTCTAGAAGGAATGCAGATGAAAAAGATTCTATCTGAATGCACCATTGTTCTCATATGCTATGGGTGCCACAGAAATACGGCAACTTTATGGGCCACCTCTTATGCTCAGGAGTCTGAGTGGGAAATCCTACAAGATCATTAATTATGATACATTAACTAGATGAGTAAATATCTTAGGAGATTAGCAAGTTCTGGGTGTATTTTTGGATGACTGACATGTAGGCCAACAAACTGAGGAGAAATCAACCTGGCACATGGATACCAACAACCAATAAGCTTGCAGCTTGGGCAAAAATAAGAGGTAAGGAAGAAGGAGGAGCTTCATGATTTGGTCAGGAGTTCTAACCTTTACCTCTGCCTTAGGGCTTCAGGCTTCCAGCAGACTTTTCAGGTTTCCAACACAGAGTTGCGTCTACCACAGCAAGCTTCAAGGCCTTCAACCTTCAGCTGCTCTGGATCCTCTGGCTCTCCAGCACACCGACGGCCATTTTGGATTCTTTCACCTCTGACTAGGCAGACAACCTTTGGGTCTCTTTTACGTTTAATCCTGTAAGGCTATCTAGTGAATCTCTTTGTCTAATTAAAAACATTAGTTATGTTGATTCCTTGCCTCTAGAGGACCCTAATTTATGCACCCCAGGCTCAGCATACATTTAGTGTGCAACAAGGCTATTTACCCATCAGTACCTCAGTTCTCTCCTAAAAACTAGTGCTCACTTCACAAGGTTGTTTTGAGAGTAAAATGGCATATTATATGGAAGGCTAGATACATTGAGCATTCAGTAGAAACTGACTACTACTACTGATATTGTGCCATTCTTATATAAAGTTCTGAAAATTCTGTAGATTGTGGATCATTTTCTCCTTCCTTTCTTCTTTCTTCCTTTCTCCCCTCCTTCCCTCTTTCCATTCTTTCCTTTTTTATTTCTTAGGCTACCATCTCTTTGGAAGACAGCTTCCAAGTCCAAACAGAGCTAGTGAGAGCACTCTCGTTGAGAGCTCAGTATGTTCATTAGTACTACTTCTTTTTTCTCTTTTCCTTCTGGATCATAAACTTAACCTCTACTTCTACCTTTTGGATTTCCTGGTCCACAAAGTTGCCCTCTGACTATGCAAACATCTACTTCTTCTACTTCACTAAATATTTCTAATTTGAGTCCCTACCACATGTACTGTTAAGGAAGACAGGATGAACAGGGTTTGGGGAAGCTTTCCATCCCAAGATCTCTGGACTACCATCCACAAGTCACAGAGCTACACACACATCCTTTCCAAGTCTTGCCCCAAACTTTCCGCTTGCTTCGCATGGTGACTGTGGTGCAATTCTTCCCATTTGGATTCTGACTCTATCTCCAGCTTCTTGACCCTTCTTGGAATTTGCAAGGAAAGTTTTTACTCTGCTTCTTTGTAATTTTTATATTTCTTAGCTTGACAGTATAAAAAGCCACTTATTTTTAAAAGTTTCTAAATAACACCTTGTCATTTTCCATTGGAACTAGCAATAGGAAAATGCTTTCAATATGAAATAGGAACTGAACTCATTGGCTCATTACTTGTTTTTCTGCTCACTTCATAAAGGTTTTACGTGTTGGGTCACTGGTTGTTTGCAAGAAAGTCATTTGGTGATATTTTTTCCAGCTTCCAGAAAGAGTTAGATATCCAAAGAACTTTTGAAGCATCTCATTTCCCCTTCAAAGCAGCAATATCTATTCCTGCATCATCAGTCTTCCAGGCTAAATCCTCAACCCTAGTGGCTAACAGGAAAATTAATAACAATTTAAAAAGTAAATGAAAGGGGCTTGAGATTTCAATCCCAAGTACTGGCAGGGAAGCCTGGAAGAGATCTCCATATCCCAGTACAGCCCTGATTCCATATCTATGAAATGGGGATAAAGTGCCTTGGTCATGGGACTGTAGGAAAGATTAATTATAGCACAAACAAAGTGCTCAAAGTCTTGAGTGGCATATAGAAAGAGATTAATGGAAATTTATCATTTCTAATCCTCCAGGAAGCTATGATTTATTTGCCTGTGATGAGTCTGCAGTTTCTTTCCCTTTGACTGGGAATTTATGAGCTTGTATCCTAACATCAGTTACCTCATGCTGACTGACCAAGAGGTAATCAGTGGTTATAGATGTCTGTACTTCAGATCAAGCAAATAATGCTTTCAGGTTTTATGGTGGACAGAATCTTTCACAAGAGGAATCCTAGAGGGGAAATACTACACAAGTGAGCCAAGTGGGTGTTATTGAAAAGCCAATCTTTAGACATAGCTACCTGACAACCAGGCAGCCCTTGAACTTCTCTGAGATTTGGATTCACCATCTGAGAAATGGGGATAATGCTGGACATCCTGCCTTCCCCAGGGTTATTGTGAAGAACAACACCAAAGTCACTTATTAAAAGGTTTCAACCCTGGCTGGAGCATCACAGCCTCCCTACATATGATCATTTTTCACCTCTTATGGTCAAATGCTGGGAATTCCATTCCACCCTAACAGAATTTCAGTCATACCCATGTACAGTACATCAGAAGGAGTTTTATTCCTGAGAAAGACAGCATCATATATCATTAATTACAATGATAAGATTAGGCTACAAGTACACAGTTCAGGGGATTTGGTGTTTTTTTCTGTAGATTTATTAATGTTATAATCTGTACCAATTCTCAAAATCCCTTCAAAAGTAAACTTGTTTTTTGCCACATGCATTGTTAACTTTCAGCATGAATTTTGCTCTCAGTGAGTCCATCCCAGCCTCCTCAGCCAGCCCTTGCCTCTTGTGATGATCGGCTCCTAAATCATATGAAGCTTTTTTCTGTTTGTGCCCATCAGTATTCAAGATCTCCTTTTGCTGTCCTTGCAAGAAAAAGCTCTTCTAAGAACTGCGGGTGGAATATGCTGGGAAAAAGACTCAGAATTATCTGGCTGAATTTAGCATTTGCTTCAATCTTTGATCTCGGGTGCAGTAAAGTGCCAGCCAGACCAAAGTCATTTTATACTTAGGCCTGCATAAATGAAGTAGAAGGACTTCATGGTTAATTGATTAAAATGTTCCAAAGAAGGTGCGAGATCAAAGGGCCGCTCACTGGTTTTCTACTTCTCTTAGGTCCCACAGGCCACGTGGGTGACATAAGTGACCTTGGGCATGAGTATATTCAAAAGCTGGTTGTTTGCTTTATTTCAAAACCAAGTTTGTGTTTCCCAGTTTGGTGATAGATTGTATTGAGGGCTCCCCAAAACCCTCATCTCCTTGTAGGAGAAAGCACAACTGAAGGCACCACTGTGAGCAGGAGAGCATGACCCTGTCACCCGCCACTGGTACCTGTTTCTGCCAAACCTCAAGGAAACCAACTGCATTATATTACTGGAAGGCAAAGACCACAATCTGCTCTCTGTTTTTTGTTTTTTGCTTTTTTTTTTTTTTTTTTTTTTTTTTTTTTTTTTTTTTTTTTTTTTTTTGTCTTATTTCCAGTAAGAGTCGAGAGGAGGTTCACAGAGTACAGAGGCTGGGCTTGGAGTGGAGACAAAAGAGAACTTCTCATTGTCCCAAACTATCCTGATAGTGGGCAGGTGTCTGTCAGGAAAATGGTTTTTAAAAGAACCTGTCATTATTGGAAACTTAGCAAGAAGTAGAAGAAGATAGTAGAGAATCTGCTGTTCCAAGAAGCCTCATAAACTGAGCACTAGCAACAAAGGATCAGCTTCCATGTGACAAGCAGCCACCATCTTTCAGACACTGACTTTAAGCTCAGTGTACCCTCTGGGGATTCTCAACTCATCCTATTTCCTAAGGACTATGACTGGCACTGAACTGTAGACAGTGTCCTCAGATCACAGTCTTTGAGCTAAGGTTGAGACCATACTAGTTTATGCCCCCCAATGTCTTTGTAAAGGGCTAAGTTTTGTCCCCTCATGCATTAAAGCTATAACCCCCAGTACCTCAGAATGTGATTCAGTTTAGAGACAGGGTTTTGAAAATCATGATTAAATTGAGTTCATTAGCACGCCTCTGATTTGACTGGGATTCTACAAATGTGAGGGACGTTGAACACAAACTGTAGGGAGAGAAGACTGTGTGAAGACATGGGCTGAATTTGGCCACTTTAAAAGCAAGGAACCACCTTGGTCTTGACCCCTTACTTGTAAAATGTAGAGAAAACAAGTTTCCTGGGTCAGTCACCAGGTTAGTTTCTTTTTTTTTTTCTTAATTTTTTAATCTTTATTGGTACATTACATATATGCATCATGATTGCACTCCATAATGGGGATTTGTACCAGTATACAACACAACTTAATTCTCATTTTTTCCCATAGCCCTAACCAGGTTAGTTTCTTTAATGACAGTGGCTCTGGGAAACTAAAGTACACTCCTCAGTTGTGACTGATTCTCTAGAAGAACAACTCAGGGTGACAGGAGCCAAAGAAATGCCCTTCCAATTGTCTTGATATAAGACATACTGTTATCAAAATGAGTGACATCCATACACTTAGCAAAGAGTTTGAATTTTTTTTTTTTTTTTTTTTTTTTTTTTTTTTTTTTTTTTTTTTTTTTTTTTTTTAGGTTTTTTTGAGACAGGGTCTTGCTTTGTGGTTCAGACTGGCCCTGAGCTCAGCCTCCAACTCACATCACAATCCTCCTGCCTCTGCCTCCCGAGTGCTGGGATTACAGGCATGAGCCACCACTCCCGGCACTGTGGTATGTGGTACTGGTTGCTGCTGGGTGTGGGTCTCCACACCCAGTATTGTTATGTGGTTACCGGGGAATCGAACCCGGGCCCTTGCACTTGCAAAACAGGCGCTGGAACCACTGAGCTAACTCCCCGGCCCCAAGAATTTTATTTTTAAGAGCTGTTTGAGTGCATTTCCTGCGAAGAGAATATTGGTTCTTCTAAAAAGAAAATCTGATAAAACGAAGCAATATAATGAGTGAGAATTTCCAGTTCTTTGAATCACTCTATAACATCACTGCTACTGAATGATTTGAATGAATCTTTCTCATGCTACACAAAACTTGGCTTATGGAGTCTTCTCTGAAATTATTAATTACCTGTGCCTTACACTTAGATCTTGCATTTGTCTAATTCAGCATTGGGTTCTTAGGGCCAAATAAAAGACTTTATTGAATGAATCAGTGAAGTCAGGCAGACAGACACATCTGACAAGGGTACCATGCTGTGATCACCTTGTCAGGGTCACTATCTGCCCACCGTCAGAAGATGAGTGTCTTAGAGACAAGGCAAGATGCAGAAAGGAAAGGCTCTGACTCCTAAATGAAAGAGCATGTGGCCTTCTCAGCTTGCTGGAAGAGATGCCCTTCTAAGGTGCTTAACTTCCAGAGTGCAGGACAAGGGACACCCCCACAAGGTGCAAACCTGATGGAGGGAGGAGGGGAGAAAGCAAGGCTGGGCAGATACAGGGACCCCCTAGGACAAAGTGGTCATGATGGAGGAGAGGTGAGAAGGCTGAGCAGAGCTGTGAGCCTGGCAGGGCTGGCTTCCAGCCTGTGTGAACACATCTGTTCCCTTTTGTGGCATGGAGATGGTGTTCACTAGTCTCCCTTCTGTTTCCTCACCTTCACCCTTTTCCCTTTGATTCTCTCTCTTTCTTCCTTCTTCCCTCTGTGTTGCTTATGTTCCTCAGGATTCAGTGAACATGGGGGTGTAAGTGCTGACCTGTTTAACTCACACCCAGATAAACCATGGACAGGAGCCATGTGAATTCCCACTGGCTTTCACCCAGGAGGAGGCCTCTTTGTTAGAGAGGAGAGCTCTGCAGAGTTCCTCAGAAAGGAACCAGGGCAAGTGCCAAGTAGTCTATATTCCAAGTAGCAAATAAGCCAGAGGTGGAGATTTGAAATTCTAAAGAACAACTCAAGGATTCAATAGCAAGAAAATATCCTAAACGTAAATATTTAGGGGCAACTTGCAGTTCAGTTTTGAGTAATTGACATGGATGAGTAATAAAATGTTCCATAATAGGATTAACTTTATAGCTGTTTCACAAAGATATGAGAAGAAACAGCATTTTTAACAGAGTTGACAGTATGAATGAGGATTGGGGGAGAAATGTGGCTGGTGAGCAAGTAAGACCAGGAAGTGAAGGTCCTGCCAAGAAAAGTGGATGCTTAGATGGAGAAGTTGTCTTTATTTGGGATGCTATAACAAAATGCCAATAACTGAGTAACCTACAAACAATAGAAATTTATTCCACATGGTTCTAGAGACTGAAAAATTTGAATCGATGTGGATTGCAATGTCATGTGATGGCCCACTTTCTGGACCATAAATGACATCTAGTTGTATTTTTTCATGATAAAAGGAGGTTTTCTTGTTTTTATTTATGTGTATAGTGAAAAGCTCCAGGAATCTAGTTTTTGAAGGCTGTACCTCTGAGACCTAATCCCTTAACTGAAGGCCTTATTTCTTAATACTGTACTATCATCTGGAAGGTTATGATTTCAGCATATAGAGTTAGAAGAGAAAGATCTAATCATTCAGATTACAGTAAAAAATGAGATTAAAAGGTTAGTTTAGTATATGACAGGTACTTTAGAATTCAGAAGTACCTAATGCTCAGGTGTGATCTTACTTGGAAATCGGGTTTTTAGTTTTAATTAGTTATGATGAAGTGTTCATATCTTTGAATGAGCCCTACATCTGATGAACAGTATCTAGATAAGAAGAGAAGAGGGAAGTTAGGGGAGGGGAAGGCATGGGAGGAGTGGAGAGGAGAAGAGAGGAGAGGAAAGGATAGGTGAGGGAGAGGAAAGGAGAGAGGGAAAAGAGAAAAGGAAGAGAGGAGAAGAGGAGAGAGATATGTGAAAGCCATGTGCAGACAGAGATAGGTGGGATTGATAGTATACAAACCAGTGGGCACCAAGGATTGCTTGGAGCCACAAAAAGCTAGGAAGAAGCAAGGAATATTTTTCTCTAGAAGCTTCAGAATGAACAAAGCTCTCCCAATACTTCCAGAAGTTGACAGAGTAAACTTCTTCCTATGCAGTAATCCTTTTGGTTTGTGGGATTTGTCAGGACAACCCTAAAAAACCAACATGTTAACACAGAGAAAGCTGCTCATACTAGGATCAGACACACCTAGGTCAAATTACAGAACAGTAAAAGTCCTTCAGACCTTCAGTGCTTAGTTACTATATAGATAAGACCTCACTTATACTGTTTCTGTAAGAATTAAATGAGATAAAATATACAATGTGCTCAGCACTACATCTAACACACAGTGAGCATCCAACCCACATTTCCTACTGTTACTGTTGTCATTCATTATTTGTAATAACAGTAATATAATGGCTGCTGTCACTATTCAGAGCACTATAATGCATGCTGTTAGCAATACCAAGATTAATATTTCTTACTCTTATGTTACTATCTTCTTGAAATTTATAACAATATTGGGTAGTTTAAACAATGAATATTTGTGTTTCACAGCCCTGAAGCCTAGAAAGTCCAAAGTCAAGGTGGTGCCACTTTTGGTTCCTTGGCTATAGACAGCTGTCTTTTCGCTGTGTGCTCACATGACTTCCTCTGTATGAGGCCAGGACAGAGGCTGTGTTGCTGTCTTCCTGTCCTTCTCAGGACTCTAGTTCTATTCCAAGAGTCCCACTCTGATGCCGTCATCAAAACTAGCTACTTTCCAAAAGTCCCCCTCCATTCTATCATGTTGGGGGTTAAGGTATAAATATTTACATTTTGTAGAGCATGGATAATCAGCCTATAACACTTGCTAAAACTAAATAAAATTTTATCAGGCACACTTAAAAATTGGAACATAGTGAAAATCTCAATATGTTGTTATGTATTGATCTTTTAGGATGAATGTTAGATTTTTCTAAAATAAAACAAGATAGCATTTAAATGTTTCCAACTTTTTCAATTCTACTCTACACAAGAGGCAGTAAGCATATGAAGACACATAAAAGACATTTTCTATGGGAAAATGTAGAATTGTTTGGCTATAAGATTAGTTAACCTGGTAAAGAGAACAGAAGTTGAGACATAGCAGAAAGCATCCAGTTTAAAAAAAATGGGAGGCCAGCAGGATCCACACTAGCCTCTGTCTTTGTCATTGTTGCTTTTACCAAAGTGGGCTTTTGTGAATAAAGTCTTGAAGCAAACTTTTTTTTTTTTTTTTTTTTTTTTTAGGTTTTTTGAGACAGGGTCTCACTTTGTGGTTCAGGCTGGCCCTGAGCTCAGCCTCAAACTCACATCACAATCCTCCTGCCTCTGCCTCCCAAGTGCTGGGATTACAGGCGTGAGCCACCACGCCTGGCACTGTGGTATGTGGTACTGGTTGCTGCTGGGTGTGGGTCTCCACACCCAGTATTGTTATGTGGTTACCAGGGAATCGAACCCGGGTCCTTGCGCTTGCGAGACAGGCGCCAGAACCACTGAGCTAACTCCCCGGCCCTTGAAGCAAACTTTTTAACAAGTGGTTAAAAAAAACAAAAAAAGTGTTTTCAAATCTGTTAAGTCATTGCTTCCAACTGGGAGAATCAGGGAGACAGCCCTCCTGTCAAAGCCTGGTTGGCGAATTCCGCGGGATCACTCTCACAACTTGCACAGCTATTTATCATGTTAGTGAGCATCCTCAGAGGGGGCCCCTGGTGATTTACATGCTCCAGATAAATTATGTTGCCTCTCATGATGTTATCATCATTTCAGCTCATGGATTTGAACACTTTCTGGGAGAGGACTCTTTTCATCCTTTCTTAAATGATGAACAACTCCCAGACAGATTATATTGTAATTGTCAAGTAAAAAGATATAGGTATGTTTTCTTAAAGATAAACAACCCAGTCACCACAGCTAGGCAGCATAGCAAAAAAAAAAAAAAAAAAAAAAAACCCACTCTTCACTCGTAGGTAACTGCTTACCCCACCTGGAAAAGATCATCAATCTTGCTTGGTCTTTTATTCTTATTGTATTTAATAATGAATTTTTCCCTGTGGTTTTGTGAGACTATTTTATCTTCAGTTAGGCATAACCTAAATAAAGCTAAAAGATATCATTCATAGTCTATCAAGACAATCTCACTTTACATTGTGCTCTGCCCTGTTCACAAGCCAGTGGATAGAAAAAGGACTTTCATTTTTTTAAACCTGTGTTGTATGATCCTTGAGTACTAACCCGTAAACAACAAAGGTGAGTATGATATGGAGAATAATGCTATCTTCAGAGATGTCCATGTCCCAATCCTACAAATATATTACATGGTAGGGTGGACATGAGATTGCCAATGGAGTTAAGTTTGCTCATCTTTTTACCTGAAAATGGAAATATTACCCAAATTAATCCACACAGGCCTTATGTAATCACAGGGCTCCTTAAACAAGTGCTAGAGGGAGACAATATTGACTATAAAGAGGTGACATGGGAAAGATCCCATCCCTGCCTTGGATGCTGGCAATGGAGAAGGCAAGCCAAGGGTAGCAGGCAGCTTCCAGGGGTGAGAATAGATATGAATCTGGGTATTGTTCTAGAAGTCTGCCAACACCTGGACAGTCACTCTGTGAGGCACTTTTCAGAAGTGTGAGATGACAAAAACTTGTGTGCTTTTTAAGCTTCTACCCTGTGGTTGTTTATTAATTAATGTGTTTATCTTTCAGTGTTGCTGATTGAAGCCTGGACCTTGAATGAATGTACTACTCCATTGCTCAGTCACTGAAGTACACCCCCGGCCTGCTGACAATTTCTGAAAGCAGCAAGAAGAAATGCACAATAGGAAGACATTGCCAACTGTACACTACCGTCTAAGGGCTGGTGTGTAGCATCTACTCTCTACCTGTATGGTAAGTGGCTACCTGTACCCCAACATCTCAAGAGAAATTTAATGCCATGTATCCCTCTGGAGGCCATGGGTTCTTTGTTCTTCCCTATAGGTCTCCCTCCCTTTGCACAAAAGTGGACATCATCCCTTGAGCTTCACTGACTTGGCTCATGCGAGCTCTCAGGCCCTGTCCTCAGATTCTCATGGATGATGTATCAGAATGTCAGTGCTTTCGTCACCTGTCAGGTCTATTCTTACTCTTTGGCACATCAACTTCCAAAGTGGAAAAGCCCTCCTGGGCATTCAACTACACAAGCAATTCCATGTCTCCATATGCTTTGTATGCTATTTTTTGCTTTCTGGTTGGTTCATTGTTTGTCATAGACCATTCTTAGCCTCTTGGTATATAAATAATGAATCCATACTTGTTCTTCAGAAATTATGTCATACGGAATTCCTGGAGGATGGCTTTCGTTCTTACCTAACATTTTGCAAGTCTTGCTTGGGATCCTCTTGCATCCTGCTCCCCTTTGCTGGTAACACATTTGGGACTCACCATGCAACTTTCTTCTCATTTTCTTCTTGCCTCACTTTAGTGTGTATAGCTTTCTGTCCATTACACCATCTCTACCCTGTTTGTATTGGTAACAGTTCTATTGCACAGCAGGCTTTCAGTCTAATTATTCAGCAGTATTTAGGAATCTTATCTTTGGGATTTTAAAGATCTTTGTGTTAGATAGGCTGACATAATTTTCACCCAGAAGAGAAGAAACTTCTGTCTTATACCCTGAAATGTGAGATGGCCCAATATTCAATTCTATTCATTCATAGCATAGTTTTTCACTAATATAATTACAAATACTATATGCACAGAAATCACTTGGTGTCTGACATGCATAAGAAATAGATGTTTCATCTGAGTAATATATATATATATATATATATTTTTTTTTTAGGTTTTTTGAGACAGGGTCTCGCTTTGTGGTTCAGGCTGGCCCTGAGCTCAGCCTCCAACTCACATCACAATCCTCCTGCCTCTGCCTCCCGAGTGCTGGGATTGCAGGCGTGAGCCACCACGCCCAGCACTGTGGTATGTGGTACTGGTTGCTGCTGGGTGTGGGTCTCCACACCCAGTATTGTTATGTGGTTACCGGGGAATCGAACCCGGGTCCTTGAGCTTGCAAGACAGGCGCAGGAACCACTGAGCTAACTCCCCGGCCCCTCATCTGAGTAATATTTTGTAGTGTGCATTTTCTTTTATTTTTTATTTTTTAGGTATTTTGAGACAGGATCTTGCTTTGTAGTTCAGGCTGGCCCTGAGCTCAGCCTCAAACTCACATCACAGCAATCCTCCTGCTTCTGCCTCCCAAGTGCTGGGATTACAGGCGTGAGCCACCACACCTGACACTGTGGTATGTGGTACTGATTGCTGCTGGGTGTGGGTCTCCACATCCAGTATTGTATGTGGTTACCGGGGTTTGAACCCGGGTCCTTGCGCTTGCAAGACAGGCGCCAGAACCACTGAGCTAAATCCCCAGCCCAGTGTGCATTTTCTTTTAGTAGAAAGGAATGTTCCAGTGAAAATGAAAGGGCTATGAAGTCTAGATAATTTTACAGAACACAATTGGTTAATGTTACTGGGTAATAAGACAAAAGAGTCTGAGGAAAGCACAATCTTCATATATTTTTTCCCTCATAACTGTTCAAAACTCTGCAATAAACACAGGGTGGAAGGAGGAGGTAAAGGTCAAGTTTATATAACTAAATCAACTGAGTTGGTGATTATTTTGGCTGTTCTCATGATTGATTTTCCAGTGTCATTCAGAATTAATCAGCAAAAGCAGGAAATCAGATGAGTGGAGCATAGTGTGGTTCAGCGACCATATGTGATGTGGAGTCATTTCTTCACATGCCATGTCCACTGACCGTCAACCAAGAAAGGACTCTCTGGTTTTCCTTGGGGAATTGTACTGAAAGGGGAAAAGAGGGTTTTGACGTAGTTGCATTCGAGTGCCCTTTGCAAAAGTTGATATCACAGAGCAGACAATATTTTCAGGATATTGTGGGTTGATGAGAGGAAACTAGAGTTCATGGCTGCATGATTCTCACTAAGGCAAACATTCCTACAGAACTGAATTGTTTTATTTATTGTTTTACTGAATAGAAGAGAAGAACTCCTGAATCACAGAAAGAGAAAGAACCCTTGATATTATATTTAAAAAAAAAAAAAAACTGGGCCGGGGAGTTAGCTCAGTGGTTCTGGGGCCTGTCTTGCAAGTGCAGGGACCCAGGTTCAATCCCCGGTAACCACATACCATACTGGGTGTGGAGACTCACGCCCAGCAGCAACCAGTATCACATACCACAGTGTCAGGCGTGGTGGCTCACACCTGTAATCCCAGCACTTGGGAGGCAGAGGCAGGAGGATTGCTGTGATATGAGTTTGAGGTTGAGCTCAGGGCCAGCCTGAACCACAAAGCAAGACCCTGTCTCAAAAAACCAAAAAAAAAAAAAAAAAAAAAAAAAAACTGTACTAAAGGAACTTTACAAAGACAGAAATCTTGGTAAACAGGCACTATGAATATGAAATTTTGCAAATAAAATCCAGGTCAGTAAGTTAAACTTGTTTTTCTGATAAATCATTTATCTTTTTAGTACAAGGATGTCCCACATATTGCACGAGATACACACGTCAAAAAAACTGGATATTTATCTGATATTTACATTTAACTGGACAACCCTATTTTAACTGACTAACTTTCTAGATACCATGTGGAATATGCTATTGTTAATGTCTTTAAACAACTACAATTTTAGCACCAAGTATGTGAAACCCACTAAATGTCCTTTGAATGGTCACTTTAAATTATTTGATTTGAGAAGTTATAATTTAAAGGACTATGAATAAGGACAAAGCCTCAAATGTGTTTACTAAGAAATTAGTAAGTATAGTTTGGAAAGAGGATGACACAAAGTAATGAGCCTGGGAATTGTGCTGGAAAAATTTATAACAGTTGCATAATACTTTGCATTCCATTTGATATATTAAACGAGAGTACTGCCATACACTGAGAAGAAAAATATACCGTGTGGATATTTTGGTAGCTAAGATGATAAAGTGGTCTTGTTCAAGGAAATGTGGGAGTAGAGGAGGAAGTGTGGGGCTGGAATTCATCAGAATAGCAATTACCCAATTGGGTCAATTTCTTTTTTTCTAATAAAATAGATTTTGATCATTGAAATCCAGGAGGAAACCACCTGGTTCATCCAAAATGAACTTCAAAGCACAAATACCTAAGTGATGTATGTCATTTTAAAACTCTGTTTCTTCAAGTAATAGCTGTGTCTATATTACGGAGGGAGGGACAGCTGGTTCTTATAATTATTATTCAGGAATTTAGATCAATGAAGAGAAGAACCTCTGTTCTTTAAGAACTATCCCATGTATCTCATATCCAACCCTCCCACTCAGCACCAGTGGGCCCCCAGCTGTCACACTCTATCCTGCTCCTAATCAGGAGCTCTGTTTCTGTAGCTCTTTAACGAGTTCAGCCAAGAAGCCCAATAGCCAATCATCTGGAAAGTCTGTCTGTTTGGTTCCAAATATAATTTTTTTAAACAAACAGCTGGGTCATGTGCCAAAATCAAATAAATTATCTCTTTGTCCATTGTGAATTGGTGGCCTCATATAGATGGAGAAATAAATTCATAGGAACAAGAGGTGCTTTAAAATATTATCTTCAGAGTTCCTTGCTTATAAAAGTAGATTAATACTTAAACCAGGTTTTCTTATGAGCACAGTTATTGACATTTTGGACCCCATAATTTATTGGGGGGTGTATGTATTCCACATTTTTGGATGTTTGTCAGCATTCCTGGCCTCAGTCTAGTAGGTGACAGAAAAAATATTCCCTGGAAGAACAATTGAGAACCACTAACTTAACTCTCCACCTGGGTAGGTTTATGCCTATACAACTAGCAAAGAAGGTAGCTGGGTTTGGTCTACTGTGGATGACAGAGTGACAGGAAGGAAATGGGTTAGGGTGCCGGACAGTGGAAAGATTATCCCAGTGGAATAGTAATACCTTAAGCTATTTTATGCATGTTTTTCATTTGCTCATTAGTCATTTGCTCATTTATTCATTCTTTTCATCAGCAAATATATACTGAGGATATAGTCTAGAAGGGAATCCAAGAGCTGGGATTAGGTAGAGAACCAACACAAAGCTCCTACTATCTCCCACTGAAACAGTGTATAGACAATCATTAAAAGAAGAGCCCTTCATACTCAAATGGATGTACCTTGAGGACATCCACATAAGTGGAATAAACAAGTCACAGATGTGTAAATATTGTATCTTGTCTCTGGTATGAGAAAATGAAGTTGTAAATGAGTCGTAGTATGTATAGTTGATATTGTGAAGTAAAAAATATTTAAAAGGAAAGAGAGTGTAAGGGTAAATAACCAGGGGAAAACAAATGTGGTAATAATAAAGAAAAAAGAAAACAAAGATTGTGTATAGAGGGGGTAGGGGTTGTAGGGCAGAAGGAAAAGGAAAAAAAAATGGGAATCTAGTCATGTCATATTCTGGTACAAACTCTCAATGTTGAATGTGATTATGATGTGTATTCATAATGTACCAATAAAGATAAAATTTTTTGAAAAATAAATGTTTGATTTTAAAAAAGAAGAGCCCTAAAATGTCTGTTGACAAATGTTAATACAGAAAGTAGTACAGGACAAAAAGAGATGATTGGGGGATAATATACGTTAGGGTCAGTGAGGAAAATATAAAAACATGCCAGCAGTTCTACTATGGAGAATGCCATGTAGAAAAGGAATTAGCAAGATAATGGAAAACTACTGAGGCTACAGAAGTGGAAAAAAATGAAGATAATAGAGGCAGTAAGTTCAGAGAGAGAGCTTTATAGCAGGAAAGGTTGCAGTGATATCAACTCAGCCCTTGGAGCCCAGGCTGTCCTGCTCCAGAGAACACTATGGTCATTTTGCCTCCTGTATGTCTGTGCTTCGGAAGAGTCCTCCCCCCTCTTGTAGACTCTTGTGAGACAGAAACAGCCTGCTGTTTTTCATACATTCCCACAAAAGTGCTTATTCAAGGACAAAATGAATGAGATGACACTTTTGATATAATCTGACTGTTAATTTTTCTTTATCATCTCATGTAATCTCAATCTCAAGATTAAACCCTTGAGAACAAATTGAACACAAGAGGCCCGGGAAATTAAGCAGGTGTGCCTGGAAATATTATTTGCCCACATCTGATAAGATTACAGCCTTGGTAAGTATCTCGGAAGTTATGTATGTCTGATTATCAGCTCGGTGTGTGCAATTGTATGTGCCTGTGCCAAGTTCAGTCTAGTTCAATAAATATTAACTAGGCGCTCACTAAGTAAAAATCTCTGTGTCACATGCCACATACAACTCAAAAGAATTAAGGATCATCCCTGAAGGACTCGGAATATCGATTCCTATGGGTGCCATCTGGCAGACATAACTTTTTTAAAAGGTCTTTTATTTGATTTATTGAGTTCTTTGAATCCTATTCTTTTTTGTTTTTAGAGATATTAACAATACACCCCTATCTGCATTTCACTACAGTCCCTGCATCACATCTTTTATGAACACAATAAAATAGATTTCCCCCAGAAGTAACTCTTTGAAAGTAATTGTCTAAAGAGAGAGATTAACTCTTTCAGACTCCCTATGTGCTATGCCAAATGTTCCGTGAAACTCCTTTCTAATTACCACCTGGAGAGAGACTTGGCATCTGGAAAATTCCATCCAGTACATATGCATTTATTTCCTTCATTGTTATCTACAGGAGGGACAGAAATTTATTACTCCAAAGAGAGCGAAGGCTCAGAGCCACTTATTTAAAAGCAAGGATTAGGGTATGGAGCCA
Organism: Petromus typicus; assembly: GCA_004026965.1. Classification (NCBI taxonomy): domain Eukaryota; kingdom Metazoa; phylum Chordata; class Mammalia; order Rodentia; family Petromuridae; genus Petromus; species Petromus typicus. Next base: position 19,912 of record PVIR01015089.1, on the reverse strand, counting down.
GCTCAGCAATTTAACTCGTTCTCAGCCCTGGAGAGGCCCTGTGTTCAAACCCCAGTATGATTACTGAGACTAGAACCTAGGTGTGGGCTGGGAATATATAGCTCCCAATATACCTTGGGACTTTGGCTCCTCATGAGCACAAAAGAGTCAGCTGGAGAGGTGAAGAGATTGGTGGTGTCTGGGACTAGAGCAGTTATGCTGACTTTGGTGATGATGTATAACCTTTGTAGCCAATAGCCAAAAACATTAATAAATACTAGTCAGGAGCTATTACATTCAGTGAACTACTCATCTTCTTTTGGAGAAGTTTTCTACTGAACATTAACATCATTTTGTTCCATTTCTTAAAAATGCTTTCAATGGCTGCAAATACTTCAGTTCAAATTTGTGATTTAATATATTCTCGTGTTTAGGATTCAAGGACTTGTTCTTGATCTGACTCTTCAGACTATTTGATTATTGATTTTCTCAAAATCTTCATTTATGAAATAAGCTGCCTGGTGTATTTTGCCAATAAAGTGATTGAAAAAAATGTTAGCAGCATGATGTTACCCAGAGGACACATGATTCCTAATCCTAACTCTACTTTGCAGTAAACTATCTGAAATACCATAGAGATGTGGACTAATTGTTATGTATAGCTGAGGAAAACATGGTGGTAAATATATTCCAAAGTGATGACCAGTCTAAAATGTCAATCCTGTGCTTCCAAGAACATTGTCTTAGTGGAGCCCCTTTCATTACTTTGAAACAAGAACGTCCATTGGGAAAGATCTATCCTCAGATTCATAAGCCCTCTGGTGTCCTTGGATAAAGGCATTGTACACACACAGCCTATTTCGTGTATTCAAAACAACTTCCCAAAGTGTCTCAGAAGATACAGTTTGCTATAGTCATTCAGCTCCACTTATTATTTGGTCAAGATAAAAATTATTTTTCAGTGCTGTTTGCATTTAGCCTTGCCATATTCTTGTAGGTATTTCAAAGCTGATCCTATTTCCTGCTTTTGACCATACAAATATATAGCGATAAAGAAAATCATTTTGTGGCAAATTGACTTACAAAATGTGTTCAGTTCCCCATTAATGAAAACTATCTTGTTCAGCATCTTAGCTTTGACATTTTTCCTTTCTTCAATTTGCCAGCTGACAATAGAAAATTCTGGCTGAGGCTGTAGTGATGTAGAAAAAAAAAAAAAAAAAAAAAAAATAGAGATAGTTTTTTAGTGCCATCTAGTGGTTAAGACTTCACAGTTGACCAAAGTTTTTGGATTGCTTCCTCTAACATACTAGAGAACTGTTGGAGTGTTTCATTTAGCCATTTAAAAATCACATTTAAAAAATGAAGAAAAATCTTAATAATTAAATTTATGTTTATTTTAACTTATAATTCATATGTCACAAACAATAAAACAGCTACAGTTTTCAATGTGGAACAACAAAACTGAGAAGACGAATTAACAAATTTATCCTGTTAGGACACGCAGTTACTGACATCTGGTTCTCCTTTGTTTAACACAGTTAGAAGATATGAAATGCTAATTAGCATTCACCTTTCTTATCTTTTTGGAATTGCTCATTTTATTCTGAGCACTTAGCTCTCTCTTTACCAAAGTGTGGAAGCTAATGACCAAAGTCAGACAATACCTTTCAGTGGGGAAAAGTATTTTGAAGACTGTTGATTTAAAAGTTAGAGGATGAGAGGGCAGTTTAATCCTTGCACAGCTTTGACATGGCTGCCCAAAGCTGACCTGCGGAGAAGGGGTGCATGCCTTCAGGCCCAGCTACCCCAGCTGCTTGAGACCTGGAGTTCGTGCCCACTGTAGGCAACAACAAAAACAAGAGAGTAAGACAAAAGCTTTGCTTGGGACTGTTGCATAGACTTGAGAAAACGGATATGTTATTCTTCAGAAAAATAGAACTATGTGTGTGCATGTGCACACAGAAGAAGAGATTTGTGTGTATGAATTTGCTTGCATGATCACAGAGGCCAGTCAGTCCAAAATTTGCAAGATCAAACACCAAGGAAGAGCCAACACTGGTGTAAGCCTGGAAGCTAGCAGCTATAGAAGTCCTCACTTCAGAAATGGATCCTTCTTTTGTTCTCTTCAGAACATCAATTGATTGTGTGAGGCCCATCCACCTTAAGGAGGATAAACTGCTTTGTTCAGATTCTCATGATTTCAATGTAATTTTATCCAAAATTACTCTCACAGTTTCACCCAGAATAGTGATGGACCCACTCTCTGGACATAGTGAATCAATAAAGTTGATATATAAAATTAGCTGTCTGTTGGGAGCTGTTTTCTATAGTGCCATGACTGTCTTCTCCTCTCCCTGTCTAAAAGTCTGCTTCAGGTGGGTGCTACCTTGATAACTCAGGAAGTCTGCACCTAAGTGGATGCTGCTCAGTGCCTGCGAGGGAGAGAGTGGGTTAAACTGGTTCCTAAATCAGAGCCTAATACTGTTCACCTTCCTCAAAACAACTGCTGCTTTCTACAAAAAAACTAACTTAAAACAATCTCTATTCTGTGTCCTTAAAAACAGACATACACAGGGATAGCCACCTGTTCTTTTAACCTTAAAATAGACAAATAAAAAATACTATTCATTAAGTAGATAATAGAGAGTTAAAAATAACTTTAAAAATGATTTAAAATAATATATTGACTATTATATATAACCACATTGATTCTGCTTTTTTTTTAACTTTTATATACATAAAACTAACCAACACATAAACACTGCCTAAAAGATATATAAAAAGAGGCTAAAAAATAAACACGGTGCTCATTTGATATTGACTGATGAGTCCTTCTAACCCCAAACTTTCCTGTCTCAATTTATCTCTTTAATCTTCTTCCCTCAGCCTGGTTACCCCGTTGTTCTGCTAGACAAGTCCTGAAAACTATCATATCAGGGAAAGCATACAAGAGAAAAAAAAGAAGAATTTGGGAGGAGAAGGCAAATTTCAAAACCTGCATTTCAAGCATTTGGATAAAACAATCACGTTATGGCTGAGATTCTAAATGTCATCTCTCTTTACCACTGGAACATTGGACATGCTAGAGCTGCTGATCCTGTGACCTACACAAAGCCTGCTTTAGTCCAAGTCTTCTGAACTAAGCAGCAGCCTGGACATATGGAGGATCTTGCTGCTACTCTGGGTACCACTCAGAATGAGCAGAATTTTGGGGCCCCTCCCCAAACGAGCTGGAAAACACAGCACAACAGTGTACATGCTGCCTCCAGTATCCACAGAAGCCATTCTTTTGGTGGTACAAGGTGCCATACAGGGTGATAATTTATCCTTCTCTGGTGAGGACATCTTTCAACATGTGCATGCACTGAGAACACTGCAGAGTTTGAATGCAGGGCATTACATTTTTATCAGATTTGCCACATTGTGACATGCAACTGTCTCAGCAGTGAATCTAGAAATGTTGCTTCTTTCTCCCTAGGTCCAGGCAGCTTAATATCATCACTGTAGTGGACGAGTGTGATTTGTTGTGGAAGAGAAACACTGTCCAGGTCCCTGAAGACTAAGTTATCACCCATGGCTGGAAAGTGGATACACCCCTGAGGTAGGAAAGTACAAATGCACTGCTGGATTTAGCAGCTGAAAGCAAACTGCTTCTGATGATCTTTCCTAAAAGACACTGGGAAAAGGTATACTTTCCAGGTCGATAGTTGCATATCAGGTACCAAGGGATGTGCTAATTTGCATAAGCAAGTCAAGCATATCTGGTACAGCTAATGCAGTAGATTCATCTCTTGGTGAAAATCCGCTGTTCTTCAAGATCCCTTGGTTTCTTCCACCATCAAATAGGTAAGTTGCATGGAGAAGTCATGAGAATTATCAACAAGTCATAATTCAGATCCCTGTTGAGGTATTTATCTCTATTATCCCTCCAGAGAGATGCAGAAATGTTTTTTGGCTTGTTTTCTTAGGTAAAGTTGTGCTTTGGACTTTTACCTGATCTTTTCTATTACAGTAGACCTTACTGCATTGGCCAGAGATCTGATTTAGAAATTAGCTAATTTGTGAAGATATCTGTCTCAATAAGGCAGTCTAGAAATGGGGAAATAATAACAGGATGACTTCAGGGACTTGCTAGAATCACTGCGGAACAGATATGAGCCCAAACCATTTGTCTCCTAACCTTTATAAATACCTGTTCTGACTGGTACACTGCAGTGATATTTAAGATTGTAGTTACTGTCAGTTTAAGACCAGTGCTTCATAATCCCTGCATAACCTGTTATTTCATCTTCCCTAATGCATTATAACTTTGGAAGAAGGCTGTGGGACTGTTTGGGGAAAGTTTGCAGAAGGGTTGAACTGATTAAATTTTGGACAGTGTAGCAGGGTCTTTTCTCATGGAATGTTTTTGTCCCTACCATCCAAGAGGATCCTGAACTATAAATTACCTCGAATTCTGGGAACCCATTGAAGACTATTACTCTTGGTCTTGATGATTCACTTTAGGCTTTCTGCTCATACAGATCAGGTGAGAATTTAATAAACCACTCACTTATTTATTTCCTAGAAATGACATGATTTACTACAAATGCCTCAGGTCCCTGTGAGTCGGATTTTTCCAGTCAATACTCCAGCTCAGTCAGCCTCCCTGGTGACCATCCCCATCCTGTCCTTGGTGACTAAATGTTGCCAGTTGGCTGCTGTCACATTGTGATCCAATTAGCTTCCTGTCCTTAGAGATCCACCTTCAGTGATGTGGGCTGTAATATGCTTTCTGACCTACAAGAAAGAGTGACCGTGGATGGAGTCCTTCAGAGATTCTGGGGCTCTGCTCATGAATTTGTTTCTCCCAGTTGTATTGAAAGTTGTGCATTCCTGGGGTGGGAGAGCAGACCTTACATGATGAACCCACTCTAATATCAATACTCTAGCATAAGGTATTAAAGTTTTCCAATGTTTTAAGCCCTTAAATACCTTTTTCCTCCTAGGGTTGTTAGGTACTTCCCTTTTTAAAATATTTATTTATTTATAGATGTTTGCAGCTGATGATAATTACATTTACTGTAGGGAGTTAATCCATTAATATAATATATTTTAAATCTTTTCCTGTTCCTTGCCCCTCCCACCCCAAGGCAAACTCCACTTTAGTGTAAGCTATTTTTGTTGGTCCATATTTAACAAGTTCACAGTGCTATGTCTCACTACCAGCAACTCTAAACCATGAGTGATACATGCATGACCATCCCATCAGGTGGGACGGGACAATCACATCAGGCAGCACAGACTGCCCAGTGGGACAGTCATGCATGTATTGATGATGATTCAAACAGGCATGAATGTGTTAACCAAAGCCAAACAACTGAGGGCTTTTTAATTTTCCAAACACCGAGTCCATTATTCTACTTAGTAGGCCTATATCCAGAAATTCAGCCTGATCCAGTTTTATATTTTTCCCACAGCTGTCCAATATCTTAATATCTATCTGCCCATAGACCCCCTATATTCATGCCTCAATAAACAGAAAACTCAGGCAGATAGTTGTTTGATTTAAGATTATGATCAACATAGGACATGTATACATTATTTTATATTATACATCTGTATATGTTATATGTCTTTCCTCTAGGAGTGATCAGTTCACATACAATAATTTTGTGTTTACAGAAATTTTGCAGAAAGTAACTATTTACTATAAATAATGAGAACAAATTATATTTTATTAGTAACAATTAGTGGTGAACTTTAATGTTCACCTCCATGGTCACATTATATGGGGGACCATCACTGCTATCTTTACTACAGAAAATAAAATCTTTGGTGACTCTGGTCAGGCTAAAGTTTCTGTTCAACAGATTTCAGAATCAGTCCAAACACCTTTAACAAAATATCTGCATAGCTGTTCTCTAGTTATCTCCTAGTGCAGTAAGAGATGAGAGGACTGGGGGCAATTCAAGGAATTGTGGAGGAAGCTGGGAACTCAGCATGATGTGGTGGTGTAGTCTTTAGTCAGAATTTCTTCCCTTTTCTGTGTGTGTAGTACCAGGGATTGAACTCACAACCTGAAAGGCAGGCACAGCACCACTGAGCTAAAATCTCTGGCCCATTTCTTCCCTTTTATAAAATTATTCAAATATTTATTGGTATATTATGTATATACATCATGATTGCTCTCAATAATGAGAATTTGTATCAGTATATGATGCAACTTAATTCTCATTTTTTCCCATTCCCTTACCCACCCTAGCATTCCATCCCCCATATACATAAGCTTTGTTTCCTTTCTTTTTTATTATCATCTCATTATTTTCCTCCTCATTATTTACCCTTACACCCCTTTTCCCTTTGAATATTTTCTATTCTCAGTATCTACCATACATTCTAGAACACATTTGCATATTCATTTTCTCATACCAGACAAAAGATACTATATTTACACATCTGTGACCTATTTATTTCACTTATGAAGATATCCTGAAATTTCTTCCCTTCTTATCTCCTTCAGAGAACCCCAGTTTGCTAGAGCCCATCAATTGATTGAGGCCCATGCTTACAAGTGACAATATGTTTCACTTAAAACCAAATGATTCTAGATGTTAATATCTATAGAATGCCTTCTAAGCAATACCAGGATCAGTACTTAACTGAATAACTAGGGGCCATAGCTTAGCTAAGCGGAAACATAAAATGAATCACCCTACCCATTATTTTCAATAGAATGATCTATCCAAAAAGACAGAGCTTATTATGTCAGTCCTCATATTGCTGCTATTGCTCAATATTTTAAAATGTTTATTCAATATTTGCACAATTCAACTTCATCATATTTCCATAAGACTTTATAGGCACTGAAATTTGAATTTGAAGTGGCTGTAATGTCAAAAATATTGTAGTTGTTTTGTTTTTTTAAGCATTTATAGGCATAAAATTTATTCCCAAGTGGTGGGCTAAAAAAAAAATAAGAAAAGAAAAGAAATAGCAGGCCACATCTGGCTTGCAGGCCGTAGCTTGTCAATTCTTATACTAAAATATCTACTGTTGTCAATTATTTTCCTTTAAATTATAATTATGTTTAAATGTTAGCAGAAAATTACACTCAGCTAATCATATCTTTGTTTCATAAAAGAAGTATAGTTTCCCAGTCACATGTCTGGTTGAGGAGAGTGATGTCTCTAGTATTCAGAACTTTGTGACTCTGAACTTGGCTGTGTGATTTGCTAATGCCACACTAATGCTGTGTGGCATTAGTAAACATGACAAGGAAGCCAGCTAGGAGCTTTAAACCATTTGTACTTATTTGCTTAAGATATTCTATGTTGGAAGCTAGCCATCTTGCAGGAGTTTTTATTGCCCTTGGACCACTAGGCTGTGAGGAAACTCAAGCCAGACTCAGGGCATGCAGAAGAGCACCAAGGAGATGATTAGCCTGTCATTCATAGCAGCCACCTTCAGACCTCAGCTGCACCACAACCAGGAGAGTTAACAAATCATTTCTGTTTCATTCCACTAAGTTCTAGGATGGTTCTGCACACATATGTAGCTCTGGTGGTCACATGGTCAGCTCGGGGGCTGCAGGTTGGAGGGGAGAGGAAGATTCTTCTGGGAATTTCTAGGTGAATCATGGAGGTATGACCATGGGTCCAATATTAGGACTACTTCCCTGAATGCTGTTCCCCTACTGTTTCTTTGGTGTTACAAATGGGACATCATCAATCCACTGGGCCCTTCTAACATGCTGTCTCTGCCTTGTCAACAACTGACCATGGGCTGAATACTTGAAGCCATAAGGCAAATTAAACTTTCCCTTCTTTAAATTGCTGATGTTAGATATTTGGTCCCAGCAACAGGAAGCTGACTAATAAAGTAGCTAAAACACTCTCTGCTTTAATTTCTATAGATTGATCTCTGATCATTAGTTCTTAAATTGCTACTTTAATTTTTATTACCAATTCACTACAGATCTTAGACAAGTTACTGACTTGGGGGTGGCTTCATTTGTTTCAGCTTGAAAATAAGTTTTGTATTTTTTGGTATGTGAGTATGTTTTTTAACTCTAGAAATTAAAATATGAGGGACGAATATTAATATTATTATTAATATTATTTTTTTTAGCTTTTTTTTGAGACAGGGTCTTCCTTTGTAATTCAGACTGGTCCTGAGCTCAGCCTCAAAAACACATCACAGCAGTCCTCCTGCTTCTGCCTCCCAGTGCTGGGATTACAGGTGTGAGTCACCCAAGTGCTGGGATTACAGGTGTGAGTCATCATGCCCAGCATTGTGGTATATGGTACTGATTGCTTCTGGGTATGAGTATCCACACTCAGCATTGTTGTATGTGGTTACTGGGGATTGAACCAGGGCCCTTGCATTTGTAAGGCAGGCACTGGAACCACTGAGCTTGATCTCTGGCCCATTAATATTGTTTTTTAATTCAAATGGTTTTATTACATATTAAATAATTTGAGTTACAAGTTTTATTTGTTTCCTTCATAACTTTTGGCTTTGAAATACCACATAATTAACTTTTGAAGTTTCTGTATAGTTATCAGCTTTCTACAATTATGATCTACAATACCATGCTCAATTATGGGAGTGTTTATTTGTATCAGAAAGGGTAAGAAATATTTCAATTGAAAATATTTTCAATCAAAATTGATCTTGAATATTTTAATTTTAAGACCCAGTAAATGACTCTAAATGCTCTACTACAAATAAGTTCATGAAACAATTTTTTATATCTGATTAGAGAATTTCAGGTGCTTATTACAAGAATTAAGATAGTACGGCTGAATAGAAAAAAAAAACTAAGTTAATAATTTCTCCTCTTTTATCTATTAGTCAAACTCCTCAGAAAGAAGCAATATCTAAAAATATTATATATTAAATATAAGATATCATGCGAACTCTAACCTCATGACTGTATTTCAATTTCACTTTCTCCCAACACCTTGATTTAAATAGCATCACCTTAAGGGTTAAGGACTTCAAAGTGTGAATTTGAGGGAGACATAATATTTAAAGTGTCATATTCTGTATTTTAAATCTTAACAATCCTGTGCATAAACTACATAATAATGAAAAGAAATACTGTATTTTGAGTGCTTCCTTTGATTAAAAAATAATCAATGTTGAGTTATATACACAGAAAAGTACCCAAAGTAGCTATGTTCAATCCTTGAATATCCATAAAACCAGCATAGCCAAATAGTATATACACAAGTCTTCATATATCCCTTGAAGCCCTTTTTTAGTCAGTGAATCCATTGTAGACAGGCCCTAATTTTAACCAACAATCTATGTCCCCGAGTGAAATACACTATTTCTATCTACTCTTTCACTTAACCCAGGAAGAGATACCATCATATGGTCCATGCGTGGTGGATAGAATAATGATCCCTCAAAGATTTTCAAACCTTAAGTTCCCAGAGCTTACAGACATGTTGCATCATATATCAAAATGAGTTTTCAGACCTTGTGAGCTGGAGCACTGTGCTGTGAGAAGACTGCCTGGGTGATACAGGGGGGGCTGCTGTGGCTTACACATGGCCAGGTGGGCCCCAGAGTGGTCCATGTATTAGAAGCTTGGCTGCTGCTGCTGGTGTCATGTTAAGAAATGAGGCGATCTTCACAAGGTGGATGTAGGCCAAGTTTTTACCAGGCCCTCCCTCATCTCTCTGTGACGTCGGACTGCAACATACAGTCTTCCTTGTCACTCTCCTCCACCATGTAGACCCTTATCATGTGACAAAGCCCCAGGGAGTCCTTTATCAAATGGGCACCAGGCTGTCAGAACTCTGGGTCTCTAAAATTCTATGCTAAATAAACCTCTTTTCTTTATTAGCCAGTCTCATGTATTTTATTATATGACAGGAAAACATCCCAATATATTAACTAATGTAATGAAAAGACTCTTTAGGAGTGAGTTAGGGATAAAGCAGCCTCTAGAAGTTTGGGAAGGCCCTCAGGGTAAAGCTAACAAGAAAGCTATGATCTCAGGATCAGAACCATACAGAATTGAATTTTGCCAACAACTTAAACTTATATGTTCTTATTCCCCTAGAATGGCACAGTCTTGTAAACATGTCGGTCACAGGCCCATCAAACCCAGATTGGGCCTTCACAACTGCATGACTAATGAGCCCTGTGTTAACACTTAAGTGTTATGTCTTACAACAGCTGGAAGAAGCAAACACCAGCGGTTCCAGGATGTTACTATTCTCTTTGCTTCACCAACAGCAGAATCTACCTTCTGCTCAACAAGCTTTGAGACATGATCCCCTAGTGAAGCAAGCAATGTTGTGATTCTCTGTCTCAATGAAACCATTCATTAGTTAATCAAATAATTATTTATCATGTTCTGAAATGTGTGCTCAGAAGAAGCAGTCTGCTTTTCAGAAAATATAGCACAATTTATTCTTTGCCTTCTGTGTGTTTTGCTTGAGCAGAGATTTTTGTAACAATAATATACTCTCTCAAGAGCCTGTTATCTTTTCTATCTTTTTTTCATAAACTTGAATTAGTTTCAACAACAGGCCCACTTTTGTAAAGTTTAGAGTTCTTAATAATTATGGTTATTTGTCACTGTGTTGAATCTAACTTTGAACTAAGCTCGCATTCATTTCTTGTATTTGTAGTCTTATAAATTTTGCTCCTATCTTGTCTCTTTTGACAATTCTTTTAATATTTCCTTTGACAAATTTACACTTCAGCTTCAGAATAATAAACCTCTTAGTATTTTATACAATAAGTTACTTGAGATATTTTCTCATCAGCTCTGGAATACGGCAAAGCTTTGCTCCCTCACAGTGGGCAGGAAAAATACTAGGAAAAAATAAATAGCTCAAAGTTTTTGAATTATAGTGAGAAACATCTATGACCCCCACAATATGACAATGTCTTCTAAACTAAAACACAAATGTTAAACTCCTCCACCATTTTCTTATAGACCTATGATTGAAGAATATTTTATTATATATTTCAGTGTTACTACCGGTTTGCAAATAAAGCTACATAAAATTATATGCTCAAAGTCTGATATGCCTGTCAGAAAATTGATTTGTTCTTACTCCAAGTTTTTTCAAAAGTTGGCATACCTTTCAACAGGTGACAACCACAGCACACATAGTGACATGAATTAGAAGGCCTCAAAGAATTTCCAAAATGCATTAGTTTGCTAGGATTACCTGACAAACCAAAACAGATAGAGTGGCTTAAGTGATAGAAATGTACTGTTTTATGATTCTGAAGATTAGAAGACTGAAGTCAGGTGTCTAGAAAGTTGGTTTCTTTTGAAGGTTGTTGGGAAGAAACCTGTCCCACATTGCTCATCAAGCCACTGAGGGTTGGTAAGAAATTGCTGGTGTTTCATGGCTGCTGTTGCACCTTCCAGAGGCTTACCTTTTTCTTCACACAACACTTTTCTGTGAGGAAAATTCAGCTTCTGTTTTAATGAAACACAGCAGTAACATTGGATAAGAGTATGATCCTAATCATAATGACCTACACTGTGTGTAACTCTTTACAACAGCAAAAACTCCTTTCAGAAGTTCAACTCTGAGGACCCGAGTGGGTTAGATTTAGAAGGAACATATGTCAGGCTACAATTTCTTACAGTTCCAAACATGTTCTTATTGTCAAGCCCTCTCAAGTTATAATATCTTCTACTTCAGTAGAGAAATATATTCTCCTTCTTACTGATATCATGGATTTAATACTTTAATCAGAGTAATTCAAAGTCATCACTACATCTCTTTCACAGACAGAAAGCGCACCGCAAGTGGAGGAACCTTCTGAGAATTATGTTTGCATCTCCTGCATGGAAGAATCTTCTGCCCTAGTTCACTTGTCTCCAGATCTTGGCTCTTCCAAATGAGCAGCATTTAGCTCCTTCTGCATGCCTGATATGCACACCGGGAAAAGGAGGCAGAAAAGAATGGCTGGGTCTCTGCTACTAAGTGGCACAGAGAGTGCTGAAAGTACAGTTGAACTGTGTTCCTGATGTTATATTTCAGGATGAGCAATCATAGCTCCTTCTCCATTTTCCTGGGAGAAACATTCTGAGATATCGCCCATTCACTGCCTTTAGTTTCAATGGAGATCACTGGAATCGGCAGTCAAACTGCACTCAAAAATGCAGTGCAAAGTACACAAAATTATTTAGGACTGTGTTTGCATCTCCTGCAAGAATCTTCTGCCTAAGTTCACTTGTTTCTATCTCTTTGCTCTTCCAAAAGAGCAGCGTTCTTCTCTTTGGGCCTGCCTGGTATGCAAAAAGGAAAACCAAGTAGAAATGAACAGCCATTTTTTCTGCCCATAAACAACACAGAGCTTGTTTAAAGTACAGTTCAACTGTTTTCCTAAAGTTACATTTGGGGGCCTAACAATCATACCACCAACTTGGTTTTCTTGGGAAAAAAGCTCTGAGATAGCACCCATTTACTGCCATTGGTTTCAGTGGAGTTCGCAGGAAGCAGGAGTCAAGCTGCATGCAAAAGTGCACTGCAAGGTGTCAGGGTTGGAGCTTGCTGGCCTCCAGGACCAACGCCGAAGAGCACCCAGAGACTGAGTATAGCGGCAGGCAGAGCCAGGGAAGCAGCAGCCCACACCATCGCAGCCAAGGAAGGCCACAGTCTGACTTTCTCCACATCAACTGCAGAAGCACATCCAGTGACCTAGTATTGGTGAGTAGGTGGGCCTGTTGGAACATTAGCCAGTACCATTGCAGCTGCACAGGGCCTACAGCCTACTGGCCTCCAGGCCAACTGCACAAGTGAGCCCAGAGACCCTGTATTGGTGAGCAGGTGGGCCCGTTGGAACCACAGGTAGTGCCATTGTAGCAATGCAGGAGCCAGAAACTTCCTGCCTCTAAAGAAGACAGGACAAGTTGTTCTGACTGTATAGATTGAGTGCCACATATGGTGTGCCAGAACTAGGGGTTTTTCTTTAGGTCCCAATATAGACAATAAAGAACAACCCAGTAAACACTGATATTTTAAGGTTCCTAACTACTAGGAGGAAAGAGACTCGCAACGAACATCATGAGAAAACAGGCAGGTACAAAGCCAAAAACAACAGCAAGGACAAAAACTCAGAGATGAGGAAACACTCAAAGTCTCAGACACAAAGATCCTCACCTCAAGGTAACACAGGGGGAAGGGAAATAGAGAAGCTTGAAGGCCAGTCGCCAGGGTCCTTGGAAATACTAACCAAAGCAAATCTAGTAAAATGGAAATCAGAACTGATCTCTGAGATGAAAGCAGAGATATTGGACACTGGCAACACGATGATTAAGAAAGCTAAAGAGGAAATCATGGAGTTGATAGAATCCAAGATAGCAAAAGCAATGGAACCTTTTAAACACCTACAAGCAGAAGTCCAGGAAATTAAGAAAGAAAATGAAAGTTTGCACAATAGAATGAATATGGCAGAAGACCGAATTTCAGACCTAGAAGACAGGATCTCAACCAATGAACTGGCAAGGCATAATCTATGGAAGAAAGCAAGCGATAATGAAAAGTCAATCCAATAGCTCCTAGATGATTCAAAGAAGAATAACGTAAGATTGATTGAAGTCACTGAGGAAGCAGGAGACAATGCTAAACACATTAAAAAACTATTCACAGAGATAATGGCAGAAAACCTCACAGGAAAAGGAAAAGAATTGGAATACAAATATATGAAGCACATAGAACTCCACATGCTCATTACATGAAAAAAATCTACACCTAGGCATATAATTATGAAAGTCTCAGATATAAAAAAAAAAAAAAAAGAATGAAATACTGAAAGCAGTGAGAAAAAAGAAAACAGTTACATTTCAAGGGAAGCCCATCAGGATCACAGTGGACTTCTCCTCTCACTCAATGCAAGAAGACCCTGGAGTGAAGTGTTTCAAACCCTAAAGGAAAAGAACTTCCACCCCAGACTGATGTACCCTGCAAAACTATCCTTCAAAATTGATAGGGAAATAAGATACTTCCATGACAAAGAACACCTGAAAAACTTCTTAAATATGAAACCTGTGCTCCAAAACATTTTAAAGAATATCTTGGAGAAAAATAAGGAAAGTTACAAATCCATGAGACCTAATTGAGTCAACCCATGGGATGAAACAAGAAACTGATGGGGAAAAGGCAAAAGTAGAATAACATAGGCAAGAACAGGAAAACATTGCAGCACTAAATTTGCCTATATCAGTCATAAAAATGTTAATGGGCTCAACCCGCCATTTAAGAGATACAGACTGGCAGAGTGGATCAAAAAACAAGATCCTAGGGCCAGGGAGTTAGCTCAGTGGTTCCGGCGCCTGTTTGGCAAGCGCAAGGACCCAGGTTTGATTCCCCGGTAACCACATACCTATACTGGGTGTGGAGACGCACACCCAGCAGCAATCAGTACCACATACCACAATGCCAGGCATGGTGGCTCATGCCTGTAATCCCAGCACTCGGGAGGCAGAGGCAGGAGGATTGCTATGATGTGAGTCTGAGGCTGAGCTCAGGGCCAGCCTGAACCACAAAAGTGAGACCCTGTCTCAAAAAAAACCTAAAAAAAAAACAAAAAACAAAAAACAGGATCCTACAATCCGCTGCATATAAGAAACATACTTCATTCAGAAAGAAACCCATGGACTGAAAATAAACGGATGGTAAACAATACTCCATGTGACAGGAAAGAGCAAGAAAGCAGGAATGGCGATCTTATTTGCAGACAGAATACACTTCAAGCCAAAACTGATAGAGAGTGATAAAGATGAAGATTTTTTAGTTCAGGGAAAAATCTGAGAAAGAGATAACAATCTTAAATATCTATGCTCCAATTTCTAATGCACCCAACTATATAAAACAAATATTAATGGACTTGAAAAACCAGATAAACTCCAATACAATAACACACTACAATACAATACCCCACTGTAACAAAGAGAGAGATCGACTGGACAAAACATCAATAAGAAAATCGTTGAACTCAACCAGACTCTTCAACAAATGGACTTAATAGATGCCTACAGAATATTTCACCCCACAAAGTCAGAATTTATATTATTCTCAGCTGCTCATGGATCATTCTGCAAAATAGACCATATACTCATTCATAGAACAGGTTTAAGAAACTATAAAGGGATTCAAGTTATCCTTTCTATACTGTCAGACTATAGTGCCCTGAAATTGCCCTCGCAATTAGCAAGAAACTATAAGGATCAGGGCAGAAATTAATGCAACAGAAACCAAGAGAACGGTTCAAAAAATCAATGAATCAAAAAGTTGATTCTTTGAGAGGATAAACAAAATTGATATACCCTTAGCCAACCTCATTAAACAAAGGAAGAAAAAGGCTCATATCTATGCTGTTAGGAATGAGAAATTACTACTGACCCAGAGGAAGTTCAGAGGATAATAAACACCTACTTTGAAAATTTATACTTCAATAAGATGGAAAATGTAGAAGAAATGGATAGATTTCTAGACACATATGAACTCCCAAAGCTGAATAAAGAAGATATAGATATGTTAAATGCCCCAATAACAATCTGTGAAATTGAAAATGTAATTAAAAAATTGCCAACAAAGAAAAGCCCTGGACCTGACGGTTTTACTATTGAATTCTATAAAACGTTTAAAGAAGAGTTAGTGCCTCTACTTCTGAAACTCTTAAATGAAACTGAAAGGGAAGCAGTACTCCCAGACTCATTCCTGGAAGCAACCATGACCCTGATTTCAAAAGCAGAGAAAGAATCAATGAAAAAAGAGAACTACAAGCCAATGTCCCTAATGAACATCGATGCAAAAATCCTCAATAAGATCTTGACAAACAGAATACAGAGAATTATCAAAAAGATTATACAACCTGACCAAGTTGGATTAATCCCAGGTATGCAACGATGGTTGAACATAAAAAAACTAATAAATGTTATACACTATATTAACAGGCTCAAGGACAAAAATCATATGGTCGTCTCAATTGATGCAGAAAAAGCGTTTGACAAAATACAACACCCGTTTATGTTCAAAACCCTAGAGAAGATCGGAATAGATGGTCTCTATCTCAACCTAATAAAAGCTATCTATGAGAAACCATCAGCCAGTATCATACTAAATGATCAAACGTTGAAACCGTTCACACTAAGATCAGGAACAAGACAAGGATGTCCTTTCTCACCACTTCTGTTCAATATAGTTCTGGAAATATTAGCCATAGCAATTAGGCAAGAGAAAGAAATACAAGGAATAAAGATTGGAAAAGAAGAAGTTAAATTGTCATTATTTGCTGTTAACATGGCACTCTATATAGAGGATCCTAAAAACTCAATTAAAAAAACTGCTGGACCTAATCACAAATTTTAGCTGCATAGTTAGTTACAAGGTCAACGTTCAAAAATCAATAGCCTTCATATACACAAACAGTAGACGCACTGAGATAGAAATTGGGGAGTCAGTCCCTTTCACAATAGCACCAAAAAAAAAAAAAAATCAAGAAATGAATCTAGCAAAGGAGGTGAAAGACCACTATTCTGAAAACTATATCACTCTGAAAAAGGAGATAGAAGATGATATCAAAAAATGGAAAGGTATACCTTGTTCCTGGGTAGGAAGAATGAATATCGTCAAAATCGCTATACTTCCAAAACTACTCTACACATTTAATGCAATCCTGATTGAAATCCCAACAGCATATTTCACAGATCCAGAGAAAAAAATCCAAACTATCAACTGGAACCACAAAAGACCTAGAATAGCCAAAGCAATTCTAAGCAACAGGGACATGGTGGTATTACAATTCTGAACCTGAAACTATACTATAAAGCTATTGTGATAAAAACTGCATGATGCTGGAAAAGTAAGAGACCTGAGGATCAATGGAGTAGACTAGAAGATCCAGAAACTACTCCACATACACTGTGCCACCTCATCTTTGACAAAGGAGTCAAAAATCCTCAATGGAGGAAAGATAGCCTCTTTAACAAATGGTGCTGGAAAAACTGGGCTTTAGTTTGCCAAAGCCTAAAACTAGATCTAACTCTTTCACTGTGCACCAAGCTAAAATCAAGGTGGATAAGAGACCTAAATATTAAAACAGACACTCTAAACCTGTTGCAAAACAGGTTAGGTAAAACTCTTGAAGATATTGGCTTAGGGAAAGACTTCTTGAACAAAACCTCTATAGCACAAGAATTGGCTAAGGAAATCAACAAGTGGGACCCATTCTTTTAAAAAGCTTCTGCACAGCAAAGGAAACCACCAACAGAGAAGAAAGGCAACTAACAGTGTGGGAAAAAATCTTCACCAGCTGTTCCCCAGACAAAGGGTTACTATCTAGAATATATAAAGAGCTCAAAAAATCAGCCCACCCAAATTTAAAGACCCAGTTCAAAAATAAGCATCTGAAATGAACAGATATTTTTCAGAGGAAGAAGTAAGAGCAGCTAAGATGCATATGAAGAAATCCTCAACATCATTAGTCATTCGAGAGATGCAGATGAAAACAACACTGAGATTTCATCTTGCTCCACATAGAATGGCTGCCATTTTAGAATCAGCCAGCAGTACATGTTGGTGAGGCTGTGGAGAAGAGGAACCCTTCTCCACTGTTGATGGGACTGTAGACTCGTACAACATCTGTGCAGATCAGTTTGGAGATTCCTGAAAATGCTAGGATTGGAGGTCCTATTTGACCTGGCCATTGCCATACTAGGTATATACACAAAAGAATTAAAAGACTCATATCACAGTGACATATGTACACCCATATTTATAGCAGCTCAGTTTGTGATTGCTATATCTTGGAAACAACCCAAGTGTCCGTCAACTTGAGACTGAATAAAAAAGCTGTGGTTTTTCTACAGGATGGAGTATTACTCTCCCATAAAAAATGAAAAGCTTGAATCATTTATACTTAAATGGATGTACCTTTAGGATATCCTCATAAGTGGAATAAATAGGTCACAGATAGGTAAACATCGCAACATTTCTCTGGTATGAAAAAATAAGCATGTAAATGAGTACCAGAATTTTGTGCTACATATTGTAAAATAGAAAATACTCAAAGTAAAAAACGGTGAAGGGGGAAAAATAATGATATTATAGCAAAAGAAAAAGGTAAAAAAATTTATGTATATAGTGGAATGATAGGGTGGTAGATCTATGGGGAAAAATGAGACTTAAGTTGTGCCTTATAGTGGCATAAATTCCCATTATGGACACCAATAAATATGATTACATGTAATGCACCAATAAAGGTTTAATTAAAAAAAACCCAGAAAATGCACCGAAAAATGCAGGAACCTTAAGAGCACGTTGTTTGCATATTCTGCAAAGAAGAGTCTTCTGCACAAATTCACTTCCCTCTAGCAATTAGCTCTGCCTATACTACAAATTGGTTTAAAAAAAAACAAAGGCAGAAAAGAGGGCTATTTCTCTGCCACTAAATGTCACAGAGCATTGTGAAAGTACAGTTCAATGTGTACCTGAACTTATGTGTGCAGAAGAACAATCACATATCCAGCTCCATTTGCATGGGAGAAACACGCTGATATATCACCCATTATCTGTCATTGATTACAAAGAAGTTCGCCGCCAGTGATATAAAACGGGAAATGCAAGGAACATTCGGAGAAAGGAATTTGGATCTCAAAAATGAAGTCTTCTGCCGAAATTGACGGGTCTAATGCTCTTCACTCTTCCAAATGAGCAGCTATCTTGACCTTGTGACTGACTGGCCGAAAAACTAGTGGAAGAAGTAGGAGAGGAAGGGCTGCTATGCTGACTCAAAAGGGCACAAGGCTAGCTGAAAGTACACTTCAAATGAGTTCCTGAAGTGAACTTAGGGGCAAGACAATCGCAGCTCCAGCTCCCTTTCCCTGGGAGAACCACTCTGCTGTTTGTACCATTCATTGCCGTTGATTTCAACGGAAATCGCGGTTTGGGTTTCCAACCGGCAGAAGCAAGCAGAAAAGCACGGTGGATCTCTGCCACGAAAAGGCACACTGCTTGCTGAGAGTACACTTCAACTGCGTTCCTGAAGTGAACTTAGGGGCAAGACAATCGCAGCTCCAGCTCCCTTTCCCTGGGAGAACCACTCTGCTGTTTGCCCCATTCACTGCCATTGATTTCAATGGAAATCGCGGTTTGCGTTTCCAACCGGCAGAAGCAAGCAGAAAAGCATGGTGAATCTCTGCCACGAAAAGGCACACTGCCTCCTAAAGTACACTTCAACTGCGTTCCTGAAGTGAACTTAGGGGCAAGACAATCGCAGCTCCAGCTCCCTTTCCCTGGGAGAACCACTCTGCTGTTTCCCCCATTCACTGCCATTGATTTCAATGGAAATCGCGGTTTGCGTTTCCAACCGACAGAAGGAAGCAGAAAAGCACGGTGGATCTCCGCCACAAAAAGGCACACTGCTTGCTGAAAGTACACTTCAACTGAGTTCCTGAAATGAGCTTAGGGGCAAGACAATCACAGCTCCAGCTCCCTTTCCCTGGGAGAACCACTCTGCTATTTCCCCATTCACTGCCATTGATTTCAATGGAAATCGCGGTTTGCGTTTCCAACCGGCAGAAGCAAGCAGAAAAGCACGGTGGATCTCTGCCACGAAAAGGCACACTGCTTGCTGAAAGTACACTTCAACTGCGTTCCTGAAGTGAACCTAGGGGCAAGACAATCGCAGCTCCAGCTCCCTTTCCCTGGGAGAACCACTCTGCTGTTTGCCCCATTCACTGTCACTGATTTCAATGGAAATCGCGGTTTGCGTTTCCAACTGGCAAAAGCAGGCAGGAAAGCACGGTGGATCTCTGCCACGAAAAGGCACACTGCTTGCTGAAAGTACACTTCAACTGCGTTCCTGAAGTGAACTTAGGGGCAAGACAATCGCAGCTCCAGCTCCCTTTCCCTGGGAGAACCACTCTGCGGTTTGCCCCATTCACTGCCATTGATTTCAA
>PVIR01015088.1:0-38947 GCA_004026965.1 Petromus typicus | reverse complement strand
GAGGATATCCTCATAAGTGAAATAAATAGGTCACAGATAGGTACATATCGCATCTTTTCTCTGGTATGAGAAAATGAAGATGTAAATGAGTCCTAGCATTGTATGTTATATATTGTGAAATAGAAAATGCTCAATGTAAAATAAGGTGAAAGGGGACAATGTTGAGATTGTAACAAAAAAGTAAAGAAACAAATTTTATGTATATGGGGGGGTGGTAGGGTGGGTAGAGCTATGGGAAAAAATGAGAATTAAGTTGTATCTTATACTGGTACAAATCCCCATTATGGAGTGCAACCATGATGTGTATATTTAATGTACCAATAAAGATTAAAAAAATAAAGTACTATAACATCTTAATATGCATATTTGATTTTTCACAGTAATAAATTAAAATTCCAGGCTGGCTATAATAAATGAAAAGAAAGGAAAAAAGAACTCTGAAAACTAAACCTCACAGTCTTAGTTTGTAGCATCATTTCTCAGTTGATATTTTCAGTAAAAACTGTTTTTCTTCCATTTTAGCACATAAACATTAGTTTGGAGACTCTTCTCCTAGGCTTTGCACAACTCCTACTGCATGCTTGAGCATGACAATCACCCAGTAAAGAGAAGGTTTGGGATGGTTTAATAACAGTCCTCAAATATATGAAAAGTTATTACATAGAACATGATGACCAGCTGTTCCCTACTTGCCAAGAGGACTGAGAAAAATAAATAGCCGAGAGGACGGATAAAAATTACAGGGGCTGACAACTGGAGATAAATTCACCAAAGATCTGAACAGAGTATAAAAGTCACTATAGAAAACTTTTAAAAGGGTTCAGAAACTATGCTATAGCAAAAAATGTTTTAAAAATTATCACAGAGATTCAAGGGATACAAGTCCATGTGCTAATGAGAAGCCATACACAAGCCACAAACCAGTCTCCGTCTAAGGCTCTCTTCCAGTATCTCAAGTCTTCTCCAAGTTCTTCATTATACACTGAGATTACAGTGTGACCAGAGTTCCCCTGAAATCCAGTAGTCTTTGAGCACAAACGAGTCACTTCAGAGCAGAGGTTCTCACCTGGAGGTGATCCTGCCTCCTGAGGAACATCTGGCAAAGACTGTAGACATTTTTGGCTGCTACAACGGGTGAAGAGAAGCTGCTCCTGGCATCTAACAGAGATCAGCGATGTCATTAAATATCCGATAGTGATGAGAATAGGACTGTGTAACCAAGAATTATATAGTTCAGTTTGTAAATAATGTCAACAGTGAGAAACCCTGCTTGAGTGCAAGTGTAATTTCCTGCTATGGACAACTATCTATATAACCCTGTATTTCAGTCCACAGAATTAATTCACTGACTATAGTCCTTGGGCACAGCAGCGACAGCAATTTTAGGGATATTTCCAGCTTGCTGCTGCTTGGGTCATATTAGGGCCACACTTTTCTATTCCCATGGAAGTTGATCTGCTCCAATGGCTGACACTGAGGAATACCTGGGATATTAGTGAAGCCCACTGCTGGGCATGTCCCTGTGGAGTACACACGACCTTGACAACTGTAGCCAGCCTCTATCCCCTTCGTCTCTTGACTCTTTCTCCTTCACTCTGTTTCCTGACTGTGAGGAAGTGAGTAGCTCTTCTCCAACAGATTTTCTACCATGATGTTTCAAGGGTCTAAAACCAATGTAGTATTCTAAGCATAGACTGAAACATTGTCAAACCAAAATAAACACTATTACTTTATATATGTCAGGTATTTTATGCCAAAAAGAACAACAACAAAAAAAGCTAGAAAGTTTACAGATTTACTTGCTTTATCCAACAAAATACAAGTGGACATGTGCCCAATTTGAAGGGTCAATGGATAATTCACTCTGGTCCCTTCCTACTACTATAACTGTCTTGTAAACAATTCCTGGTCCTGCTGAAGACTTGTCCTCCTTGCTCTTTGGTTATAGAGAGAAACAGTACACCAGCCTGCCACACAGGCTGTGCCCTGTTGGATGTGGGAGTTCCAGAAGTAGACCAACATATGGGGGACAAAAATACAATTTTAGATGAAGGTCAGGAATGAATGTAGTCAAGTTAAACTTCCCAGATTCAAACCTTGTACCACCATGTAAGAGCTAGCTAAACTTGATTAAGTCTTCTCATGCCTTTGCATTATACCTCTCTTGTGCGTAAAAAAGAAGGAATTTAGAACATCTTCCTCTGTGGTCAAATGGAAATCTTCAACTAGAGTACTTGGTGAAGTGCCTCATTTGTCAAGCACTTTTTAAACACTGGCTACATTATCTCAAAATAGCTTTGTGAGCAATCAATATCATTATCCCCATTGTATGGATGAGGAAAATAAGGCACTATAAATTTAGGAAGCCTGGGGGCCAAGGATGTAGCTCAGTGGTTCAGGTGAGCCTGGCAAACACAAGATCAAGGTCCTGAGTTTGATCCCCAGTACCACATATACCACAATGTCAGGCATGTTGGCTCATGTCTGCTATCCCAGCACTTGGGAGACAGAGGCAGGAATGTTGCCATGAGTTTGAGGCTAGCCTCGGCTACATGGTGAGTTCAGAGTCAGTCTGAACTACAAAGCAAGACCTTGACTCAAAAAACTAAAAAAAAACTAAAAAAAAAAAAAAAGTTAGGGAGCCTACTGAAACCGTTAGAACTGGTAAGCAGAGAAGCAGTATTTGAATTCCAGTAGCCTGGCAGTAGAGACCATGACATAAGGGCCATGACAATCATGATGGTGTTAAGAAGATAATGACAATGATGAGTATGTCATTGCTTTAAAAATATGGCCAGTTGTGCCACTTTGAATTACAGTCAAGTATGAGGCGGGATCTACCCTCAGACAGTTCATAGTCGATTAGGATGATTAGATATGAGCTTCAAAGTTGCCCAGGGATAGTAGAATGTGATGAGTGCCATAAACCAGATAAAAATAAGTGCTTGGGCAATTTTATCAAATCTCTTTCATTTAACCCTTGGTTAACCTGAAAATCCAATTAACCAGCAGCATTACCCATATGTTGCCATTAATAAGTTGTTATAGTATCAGTTAACCTCATTTAACTTCAACAAGCAGATGGTGGCATATGAATTGCAATAGGATTTAGAAGCACAATAACTCAGAAACTGGCTCGACAGCTAAATATTTCCCTATCAGAAAGGAGGAGGAGAGAGTGCAAAGAGTGCTCAGCACACCACGGTAAGGAAAGGAGCACATCTTGGTCTACAAAAGTCTTAAGTAGGTCAGAGGAAAAAGAAAAAGCCTTTGGCATCACTGATATAATCGGGGTAACGTCTGTCAGAGCAGATGGCCCTGCTTTTCTAGCAGTCCATCCAAAGGACGGAAAGTTGGAGGCACAGTGTGCCCAGCTACGTAAAACCGCCTGTGAACATGGATGAACAACCTCTGATTGAGCCTCCAAGCAAGATTACAGGTGGGGCAGACAACTGGAAAGGCCCTGAGATTTAGGACATATGTGGTGAGACCACAGAGATTACATTATTTTTTCTATGCAAAATCATCTTTCCTTCCTACTTGGGAGAACCCAAGTTCCAAGGCCCAACTCAAGTGCCCTGGGAACTGTCCCATAAACATGCCAACAGGAATTAAAACATCACCTTTCTGTATTCATTTGATCCTTGATTTATCTCACCTTTAGACTAGTACTCACATTACAATTTATTCAATGGCTTTTCTAGATAGGAGAGAGCACTGTGGTCCTAAGTAGTTGTAAGAAGTTTTGTAAAGACCTATACACACCCAGGGGTCTAGAGCAAGTCTTTCTAAACAATGATGGCTCTTCTCCAATGTGAAAAGCCCTATGCCCATGGTTGTAAGTCTCTGGTTCACGATGAGAATATCTCAGGATATAAAAATGAATTTTATAGTGTTCTTCCTCAGCCCACTTAAATAATAAAATAGGAAGACTATGACCCAAGAAAAAAATGTCAAATGCCACATCAGGTAAGTGAAACTTTGACTGGATGGAGATTTCAAATGAAGTGAGGTACAAGAATTCAGATTTCACTCTAAAAAGTGACACTAATTCTATTAACATGTGGAAAGAACGAACCAAAGTTCATCAGCTGAGCCAACTCCTCCCAGTCTGAGCATGCTCTTCAGCAGTGGAATCAGAACATAGCTCCTTGAAATGTCTGTCCTCATCTCACCCCACTCAGGTTTGTCTTCTACGCCCTATTCTCTAAAGACATTGTGTTTCTCCATTTTAGCACTTTTTAGCTATGATAGAATCTGGTCCCCCAACAAGGTTATGATCTTTGTTTTTCCAGGAAGGAAACCTGACTTGCGTATCTTGAACCCCACTGAAAAGCCTTCAGCTAGTTTCAGGTCAATCTTTTACAACAGAGCAATAAAGCTTCTCATTCTGTTACAAAGGAGAAAATGGGAGTTTATTCCTTCACTACAACCAAAGATTATGATTAACAAGGGTCATCAGATGCGGCTCAACATCCTCTCCATTTATTGTTGCCATAAATACAGAAGAGCCCCAAATTAACATCAGGAAATCAGAAGTCCGATCCCTGCTACAGATTACAATCAGTCACACTTTTCAGTCACCCTTGTGAACCAACTCCAGCAAATAATACAGTGAATACATGGTCTCAGAGAACAAGCAGCAAATGAATTCCTGGGCTGGCATTTCCCTCCCGAGATTTGTAACAAGCTTACACTGCATGTTGCAGAGGAAACCTGACGTGAAGGAATGATTTCTTTTTCACTGTCTGTGACAGTCTAGGTAGGCAGGTGACGCCAGTCCCTCTAATTAGCATTGTTTCTGCTTCCCACAGCACCATCTTCACCTTCTCATTAAGAGGCTTCTCATTACCAATGTCCATTTCAGTCTACTAAGCATTTAGTAATATAACTGATAAAGAAGGTGTGAAATAGTGAGTCTCACACTGTATTTCCAGCTATAAAAATTTATATATATATAATTCAGCTACAGAAATTCTTGTGCACAATATAACTCTCAATTCAAAAGAGTCATAAGAAATTCTTTCCATGCTACACATTACAACTCCTGCTGCTGTTAGGACAGAACAAGCGTGAATATTTGTACTAGCACTCTCAGATCAGTGGCCTTGGAGATAAGGGGCGATGGGACTGAAGGAGGATAGAGCCAGAAAACTCAGCTTAGACATTAAGATGTTGATTCTTCAGCCCACAAATAGGTGACAGAGCATCTTCATCCTATAAAGAGAGTCACAGGAAGTCCTACAGCAGGCTTATGCTCTTTCTTGCTGCTACAAAAATGAGTATATATTTGATATCTTAATATGATATTTTAAATTGTTGTCGGAAGGGACCTAGAAGGAAAATAGCCAGGTTAAATGAAATTTCTATTTCTAGTTTTTTAAAGAATCTCCACACTTCCAAATGGTATTTTAAATATCCAAAACATCAAATGGTGCAAAGCATTGTGGTTATTGTGGGATCTTAAATAAATGAATGTCTAAGCAGAAGGTGAAGATGTATTAAAGAGAAAAATGAAAACATTCTGGTTTCCACTTATGGTAAGAAAGAAAATTAAGCAAAACTATACTCTGCTTTGGATAGGTAAATAATTCAAAGGGGTCCCTGTAAGACATATAAAACATGGTAAAAAATGAAACAAGTTTTGTTTGAAGGCATCAGAGATAGACAGGCTGTAAAAAGTACAAGATGCACACCCTAGAGGAGAAGACTCATCATCATGGGTGAAATGTATACAAACCACCTTCGACATCAGGGAACTTGTGAAACTGTAATAAACATTTGTGAGGCTGAGAATTACTTGCGCTACCCTTCTAGGGGTTAGTGAAGATCGAGTGCAATACCCGCCTGACATAAGCACTCTGGTAAGCCTCATTGCTCCTGGAGGAGAATTCTAAAACACGCGTGCTAAAAAGATGGGGAAGCTGAAAGGAAACAGCCTTCCTCTGGGCTTCAGTCTAACTTGGAATCAGCTTGGTGAGCCAGAAAAGCGAGCTCTGAAAGTGGACAGAGGTGCTGCCAGATCACTTGGGCTTTCGCGTGTCTAGAAGAAGCAGACTGAATTTCTCTCTGTAGGAATGTCAAGTCAGACTAGCCATAATTTCAAAGTCAGCATCATTCACAAAGGAAATAAAATAAGGGCAAAAGACAGCAGGCCAAGATTAAGAACCAGCAAAGTTGCAGACAAGAAAAGCAGATTTTCGGAGGTTCTTAGATACTGGAACTGCTGTGCAGAGATTTTAAGAAAATGTGTTCATTATGTCTAAGAAAATGAAAGACAGAATTGAAAATTTCTCCTGAAAAATATAGAAGTTGATTGTCCTTTTTAGAAATGACTATAATCTACAAATGAACAAACAATAGAACTAATAACTCAATGGGGAAGTTCAATAACATATCAGAGACAGACAGAGAGAAAATTGTGTTTGTGAGTGTAACTTAGTGAGCTTTCTCCAAAAGTGCTTGTGGAAATGTAAAAGACAAAGAATACAGACAAGAATTATTTAATAAAACTAAGTTGGGAGAACTTGCTTTACTTGCTACCTAGAGTTATTCTAAGACCTCTGAAGTTAAAATAGTTTAGTAGACAAAGAGAAAACAAAACCCAGGAAGAGACACATACCTGAATGAACATTTGATAGTTCACAAAATTTTCAATGCAAAGAATTTTCAGTAATTAGTAACAAATCAAGGGGATATCATGGAGAAAGAAATTAAACCTGAACTTTGCATCAGAAACAAATAAGTGATCTAAATAAGAAAACCAAGCAATAAAACTTCTAGAAGACAATATAGGTAGACATCTTTCACCGTCTCACAGCAGAGTAAAACATCTTCAACAGAACTCAAGGGCTTTGAACCACAAAGTAGCAGAATTATGATTCTGTAATTCCCAAATGATGCCATTTAGAGAAAGAAAAAAGGCAAATGATTTTATGGCACTTCTCTGAATTTTGGCTGACAAGAGTCTCCCCACTTCGAATCTTTTAAACCATAATTATGTAAGATAACTACAACCACCAAAAAGGAACAGGTAACTTCAATAGGCTGTGGTTGAAACAGGATGACAAGAAAACTGGTAAACACATAAAAATATATATTTATCTTATTAGTGATGAAAAATATAAAATGAAAACTGCAATGGGGAACCACTGCACTCCCTCCAGAGTGCCTAAAAACACATCAAGCATAGCATGTGCTAGAGAGAAGACAGAACAATATAGCCTTCAGACACTGGTGATAGCGATATAAATTGGTTAGACCATGTGGGAAAAGACTGCATGGACTGTGAAAGCAACATACGTACCTATTCTCTGACGTAGCTCTTTCTGCCCATTACTTACTTCACGTGTTTGACATAGAGTCCAGAGGAGAGATGCAGATGAATAATCACAGCAGCACTATATGTAGGATCTAACAAGTATAAACAAGCCAAATGCCATCACCATCAACAAAGAAGTGGACAATATATTGTTATATGTAAAATAACACAACACGAATGCACTATACGTACATTGTGAATGACTCTCACTATCATCAAGAAGACCAAAAGAAAACACTGACTGTAATAGTTGACTGTGTCAGTTTGAGTAGATAATGCCCAACTACATTGGCTAAGCAGAGTTCTGGATGTGGAGGAGCCACACTAGGGAGGACTGTCACTGGAATGCTCAAGAGGGAAATGAAGGAGGAAGGATTATTTCTGTCTTCTTCAGAAGAGTTCCACTCTTGACTCCTACCTTAGCACAAAGACTTGAAGCTTCCAATGCAGCTCCTTTGGCTCCTGACACACACCAGTGCGAGGCATCACACAGAGCTCCCAGCTTCCAGCTGGGTCCATTGGATCCCAGGATGCAGAGAGAAATTTTGCATTCCACACCTATCTTTCTGAGCGGACATCATAAATACCTCTGCAAATTCTTATATATTTGTTTCTCTAGTAAATAATGACTGATACACCAAGTGACTCCATTTAAACCAAGTCTGGAAAGCAGATAAAGCTACCTCCTAATATTTAGGGGAAAATATATAAGTGACAAAATATAAAATATTAATATTTAACATAAGCAGCGCACTAAGGATTCCTAAGAAGACTTCTGTAGTGAAGGAATGCTCTGTTTCTTAATCTGCAGAGTGATTCCATGGATGGTTGCTTTTAATAATTAATTGAGCCATATAATTTCTCTTTTATAATTTTTCCTGATTTATTTTTAATAATAAAGATAATAAAAATATTAATGTAAAGCCATTGCTTTAAAAGTAAATAGTAAGCCCTAGTGACCGATTAAATGTACCAAATACTGTGCTAAGACCTTTACATTAATTAACTTAGTCATCAAACAACACTAGGAGGTAAATGTAATTATTACCCCTATTTCAGAAAAAATAAAAAATTAGGCCAGTGGTTCTCCACTCTGGCTGCATGTCAGACCACCTGGACATTTGTTCTCCTGTCCTGTCTAGGCCACTTAAATCAGAACCCTAGAGGCATGACCCACCCATGTTTGTCCACAACTACCTTCAGATGATATTTCAAGAGAGAAGCTAAGTTTGAGAACAAAGTCCTGGGAAGATTATGTAATTTGTCTTCTCCCACTCAGTTTGAACACAGTGGAAGCCCAGACAGTCTGAAGCTAGGGCCCGGGCACTTTACAATTACTCTACGTGGCCTTGTGGATAAATGAGACATCTTTCCTCAGGAACCGAGAGAGAGCTAAAGAAAGGTGTATACATTTCTCAAAGGGACACAGGCACGGTGAGGTCAGCACTGAGAGCCTGTGGTCAGTGGGGCTAAAGGATAGACAAAAGCAGAGATACAAGTGGGTGCCCCATGCTAAGTGCACAGACACCCTTCCCCTGGCAGGCGACACAGGTTCTGAGTAACTTAGAGGATAGAGTATGAAGACAAGCAAGACAGAGACAGGAGTCACAATGGCTGCAGAAAGGATGCAGAGGAGCTTCCGGAAGCAGGCTAGTATGCTACAGCTATGAGGAGGATGGATTCGCAAATGTACCTAAAATGGAGCAACAGCATGGTGTGATCAGAGGGGAAGGGTGGTGGAAGGAATTAGAGGTGGCACCTGGAACCCAGGACATGATGGGCAGGTGACTCCATTCACTAGATTGAAGAAGAGAAAGAGAGGACTTGGAGGGCGATATACTCAGACCCACTTAGATAAGCAGGAGGTGACTGTGGGAAATTCAAGAGACAGTTGGAAGAAAAATGTAAAATTCCAGAGACAGGTAATAGTTTAGAAAGGCAGAGTGCAACATCTTTGAGATGTGGGTGTCAGACAAAATTCTGCACAGCTGAGATTTCCTTGGCTACCACTGTCCTTCTGAGTGCCTATTTCCATCTCCATTTTTCTAAAAGTGTTACTTTTTCTATATATTGATTACATCCCACCTCTGGAGTAAGCAAAGGGGAAAATCTAAATGACCTGGTTCACACCTTCCAAATTAGCTAATTATTGGATCAGCAGTTGAATCTTTGAATCTCAGTGTCCTTGAAAGCAAATTATCCAGAATTCCTGCAAGGTAGCTGAGCAGTTGTTCTTAAGAGTACATAAAGTCATGAGTATTAATATATTCGATATTTTATAGCAAGAGACACTAAAGTACATGATTCAAAAACTGTCTCTTCTCACACACATAAGAGGGAAATTTAGAAATGGAGCTGCTCATTCTGTGCTTCTTCTTTGGGTAACTTATTTTCTATTCTTGCCTCCCACACCCCAGAAGAAAAGTATAAGTAAGAAATACATCCCAAGATTGATCGTGACACTCACTGTTGTTATTATTACTCACTGAATGAGTACCACAAACTTGTACACTGTTTTCTGAGACTAATTCCCTTGATCCTCACCACAGCCCTATGAGACATGTACGACTGTGAGTTACCTGTTCAACGGAGAAGCTGAGGCACTGAGGCACGAGGTGACTTCCTCTGTGTTTGTAGATAGCACAGCCAGAGCTCAAACCAGGACTCTGACCTAAATTCCTCATGCTCTCAGTCACGTCACAAACCTCGGAGCTACAGGTAACAAACACAAGAAAGGAAGGGCAGGTGAGCCCTGAAGCATCTCTCAAGTGACTCCAAAATCTTAACTGATGCCTGAGTGGTTTCAGCAGCTATGGAAGTATAAATGCTCTTCTGCTAACCCTAAGGAGCCATCACGGAGAGAGGCCTTGTGAGGTTAATCCTCCTATCTACAAAGCTTAGATATGGCACCAATGGTGGGTACCCCAAAAGCAAAGTTCTACAGGGTATACGTTCAGACTGTACCACCATCCACAAGCAGAAGGCAGCAAGAGAGGTGGTCCCACATGTACAGGCCGCACTTGTGTTCATCTTAGTAGCTACTGATATATGAGACTATAGAAAGTGGTCTAAGTCAAAGTCTTAACTATCCTATGTGCAGGATAAGGTGGCTGGTCATGAAGAGAAATCACAGAGAGGCTCAGTTTGATGATACTAATTGCTTTGTATCTGGCGCCTGAGACTCTTCTGTGAGAAAAGCGTTCCAGTTAAGCCAAGGCTCACTGGACGGCTGATTAGTCACATCTGCCATAAAGCAGACATGTGTGAGACCGCATCCCTGATTGCGGCGAGCCAGACAGTCATTACAATTCCTCCAGCTTCGTAATGCAATGTCAACCTCACCTCAATTTACCACCTTGCCAAACAGAGGTGTACTTCCCAAAAACGATTCCAGATGAGAAAGGATCGCCCCACTATGCTTATTTTTGCTGCTTTGGTTAGCACTGTTTTCATGGATTTTCTGCTTTTTATTTTTATGAAACTACCCTAATCATCACGAATCATGGACAGGATTAAGTGCTTTTAGAAGCTGACTTTTCCTTCTTGAGAGCCTCTGTTGAAGAAAATGGGATAATTACTAAAACTCCCTGTATTTTTAGTTTATAAGTAAACACACTGGCGTAGTTGCTTGGTCCAACTAACGAATGGCAAATTCCAACCTCCCTACACTCTTCTAAGCTTGACTTGTATTTATGAACTGCAAAAAAAGCTCAGGTTCCCTGTAAAGGTGTTTCTAACAAGCATCCCCTCTCACAAGGAGACTTCCTCCTCCAGACAAACTGTGATAGTATCTAGTAAATCTGCCTTTGCCACGATTATGTGAGTTCCATTTCATTTTATTTCTCTCCTCATACATAACATGCAGGGTAACAGATGATCCAGTATTCAGATACCATAGAGAGATTTAAAACAGAAAGCATTTGTCAAGGGCCACAGTAGACTCCGCCAACTGCTAGTACTGTTAGATTGTGACCACACTTCATTTTTCATCAGCATTCCGCTTAATTTACCACAAGTGTCACTGTCCCAGGGCTGTCAGCTTGGAAAGATGATGCCCTTGTTGTGTGGGCTTCACGGGTACTGGCTGTGGAGAGGCACTGTGGTAAGCAGAGGGCCATCATTCATAATTTCCCACTCTACTTAGTCGAGGCAGACAGATGCCTTGGAGCCCGAGGAGAAGAAGGGTGTGAAACTAAACAGATGGGCAGGCAAATATCTTAGCAGCCACTGCTGCTGGCTGTGATGCTTCCAGCTCCCCGCCTTTGGGGGACAGACTTCCTGTAATTACTGCTCACAGTACAGATCTATGCTTCCCAACATGGAAGCCTTGAGTTATATGTGCTCGTGAAGCTCTTGAAATGTGCCTAGGCCAAATGGGGACATGCTGAGTGTATGAAACATGGCTTATTTTAAGATTTAGTGCATTAAAAGAAGAGTACAACAATTCTTATATGAACCTGATGTTGAAATGGATTAAACTATATAACATATATATATGTATTTATATATTTATTTATAAATTTTATAAATTTTAAATTTTTAAATTTAATTTTAAAATTTTTAAATTTTAAATTTTTAATTTAATTTTAAATTTTTTAAAATTTTATAAATTATAAATTTATGAATTTTATTTATTAAATTATTTATATATTTATTTAAGATATATAAAATATGTAATTTATATATATTTATAAATACATACATATATGTATTTATATATTCTTATATAAAATATAAATGCTTATAAAATTAAATTATATATACAGCTTCAAAATTAATTTCACACAGTGGCTTTTTATTTTTTGAATATGGCTACGGCTAAACTTACATATGTGGTTTGCATCATTTCTATATTGGCTCTTAAAGCTCTTGGGTCAGAATATTATTACATTCCACCCTTTCCTTTCACAGAGAGCAAACCATGAACTGGACGAGACAACAGCCTGTGTTCCTGTGGCTACTGCAGGGCAGGGCTCAGATGTGCTCAGATGTGTCAACACATCTCACCTCATGAGAACAATAAAATGCCAGTATGGATCTGGTGTGGTTTCACAGTCGGTCTCTCACTCACTAGCAAAACTGTGATAAATTTCCTATTTATTTCTTTTTTACCAATGAGAGCAAGATTATCCCAGGAAGCTGATTGGCAAGTTGAAGAAATAAGAAGATGCACTGGAAATCCTAAGGGACAAGATGATATGAAGTCTCAACTCTGAGAGCACCAGTAAGGAATGAGAACAGCTAATATGCTTCAGCCTGGATGTCACTGTCACTGCCTTTGAGTAACTTAACACCTTGGAGTCTCAGTTTCTCCACCTGTGATAGTGGTCACTGGCAGGATGGTGGCAGAATTCAGTGAGTTCAGTAAATGTACAAGATGGGTTAGCCTTTGTTTTCTAAATTAGAGATGATTTTACTCTACTTTTGTCATCAGATTTCCTGTGCATAAAACTTACAGAAAGAACTCTTGATTACCAGTGAGTGGATTCAGAGACAGGAAAGCGGCCCTAGTGGCTTCAAAAGAAGGGCCAGTGACACCATCTCTGCCAACACGAAGGATGCTATCTGCCTCCTGGGTGGTGGACAGAATTAAAGCCTCATACACTGCATTGTCACTCACTGTACTGTCGCTCTGATGGAACCTGAGAATGGGGAATTTACACAGAAAAGAGGGTGACTTTGGCTCATGGTTCTGGAAGTTGGGAGCCAGGTACTGGTTTGCTTGGCTTCTGATAAAAGCCATGTATGCTCTCCATGAACGATGGAACAGAAGGGCAAAGGAAGGGGGTATGAAGAGAGAGAGGCCAAGAATCAGAAGTAGATAACAACCTGCTGCTCTGAAATGATCCACTCGCCCTGGAAGCACAGTAATCCAGCCCTTCCCGAAGGCAGACCACCCTCGATCCAAACACCTTGCCACTCAATACTATCACAAAGGAAGTAAATTTCAACTTCACGTTTGGCAGTGACAAACCACACAAAAGCCAAACCAATGCCTGAAAACAAATGCTAGATTTTAATTTTTTAAAACACAAAATCTCCCTTGTCCACTGAAAAATACTGTACTAACACCATTAAAGGCATTACTTAATTTAGAGCTGTGTGGGTCTAGACAGTTTGGGTCTAGATGTCCCCTTCATACGGTCGGGATTTTTTTCAGCGGTGGCTGAACCAGGAGTGTTTAATGTCGGAAGAAGGAAGGGCCTGTGATTACCGAACCAGAGCACTGATTGGTCTGGCACCACCCTAATCCCAGTAGTCTGCATACGATAAAGGGAAGACAGGTACTGATCAGTTGCCCTTGTTTGATTTTGCTATCTGTACACGCCGTGAACTGTCCCCCTCTGTGTGCCACCCTGCCACAATGGAATGAAACCTCAGCAAACTGTGAGCTGAGTAAAGCTTTCTCCTTTTAACTTTGGGGTGTTGGGTATTTCGTCTCAGCAATGAGAAAATTAACTAGGATGAGAGCTCTGGTTTTGTTTACCTGCTCTACCTGCCTTTCTTCCTTATGTTCACATAGACACAGACCTCTGTCAACTGCAGAGAAATCACTATGGTCCCTCGTGCTCCTCTGACTTTGGTCCTCTTTCCTTCCCAACACTGTTTACTTGATTTAAGTCAATGTTCTGCATCTCTGGCCTTTCTGCTATGTGTCCACCATCTGATACTTCAAATCCCTGAACGAAGTCTACAGCAGTTCACTCTGAAGTGAGTTTTCAAAAGCCTACGATGATATCCAGAGGTATTGGCTATTCTCATTCTTTATTTTCCTCACTTTCTCCTCAAATCTCTTTTTCATTCTCTCCTCATTCTTCTGTTATGCTTCTGCTCACTGCTATCTTCTCCCTGTTCTTCATTTACGCCTCTCTTCTCACAGCTCCATTTTTTTTTTTTTTTTTGAGACAGGGTCTCGCTTTGTGGTTCAGGCTGGCCCTGAGCTCAGCCTCCAACTCACATCACAGCAATCCTCCTGCCTCTGCCTCCTGAGTGCTGGGATAATAGACGTGAGCCACCACACCCGGCACTGTGGTATATGGTACTGACTGCTGCTGGGAAGGAGTCTCCACACCCAGTATTGTATGTGGTTACCTGGTACCGAGCCCGGGTCCTTGCACTTGCAAGACAGGCGCCGGAACCCCTGAGCTAAATCCCCAGCACTCAGCTCCATTTTCCCTGACATCCAGCGTTCTCTTCATCCCCCCTTTTTACACAGGTTCTATCCTCCTCATGTCTCTGACTTCTCTGCTATCATGGCCCATAAGTTTCCACTCCTCCTTTACCTTTTCCTCCCACTTTATCACCATATTGAGGGTAGTCTCAATAAGTGGTCTTTTTTTCACACAACCCAAGAAAAAATATCTTTTTCCTCCCCCCAAATTTCTCTCAGATGTCTGGTCTTCATTCCAGCCATTTACTCCAATATCATTTTTCAAGATTAAAAATTTCTTTGCAATGTACTGTAACATCTTCAATTTGTACTGCAGATACTCAGCTTCGGATACTCAGCTTTGACCAAGCTGCTCGAACTTCCCATATCTGTTTGTTCACCCATAAAAAAGAACTGTCGGAGGATACAATAAGTCAACAGGTTCAAAACTTAGCATAATGCTTTCTCTGCCTTAGCCTGTTCCTTCTAACTAAACCCCTACCCATTCATCAAGTCTAATTGACTGTGGCGGTTCTCATTTCCCTGACAGGTAAAATACACTCCTTCAACATCAAGCAGTATTAGTATTATTATGATGCCCTATTTAACTCCTAGCATTAACTCGCTAATTATTTTTGCCTGTATCTCACCACATCTTTTACACTCCCCCTATGAAATGTTTCCTGTGTCTCTTCACTCTTCTCCAGTTTGATCCCTAATATTCCCCTAGGCTTAGATCATACTATAATGAATCAACATTGAGTTTCTAACAAGGTCATCTTCTGGTCCTTTTCTCCTACTTCATCTACTTTGTGAGACTAACTGCCTCAAAGCCATACAAGGTAAAAACCTATCATTTCAAACCATCTCTCTGCACCCAAAAGACACTAACACCAGCTCCCCATCATCTGACCTTAATGACTTTCCTAGCACCACTTCTTGTTGTTGCCCAAAATGTCATCCACTCGCCCCAGGGGCTTAGTTATTGTTCTTTGGAACACTTCTGTGTTCTCACCGTAAGGCCCTTGCTAGCAATATTTTCTGCCTGAAGGGGAATTGATGTTCTCCTCTACTTAAGCCTGAACTTTCCTGCTTACACTGATGCCTGCAATCTGTCCTTCATCTGAGACCATAGCGGTATCTACTCTTACCGGTGGGCCATAAATCATGCATCGCTCCAAAGTGTGCCACACAACTGCGCTCTTGTAAGCAGGCAGCAGGCATCGCAAGCAAGCTCACACCCACGAGCCACAGGGGAGGTCTGAACCTGTCTGCTGTCTTCTAACTGCGTGACTGTGAACAACTGCACAGTCGCTCTGATGACTTCCTAGGTTTTGAGAGGGGATTGATGTTTCTTACTCCACAAATATCCTATAAGATTAAATATGATGCTATCTAAGTATACCAGTTATCAAAAAAGTAAAAATAGGACTCACAGAGACGAAATCATACATTTCATCAGGAAATACTATCCAGAATATACAACTCGTACAACTCATTCATAAAAAGGCAAATTTAAAAGGCAATTTAAAAATTGGTCAAGTACTTGAATATATGTTTAAATATATAGATATTTAAAGTGGATATACAAAGAGCAAATTAGCACGTGAAAAGATATTCACCATTATTAGTTTTTATGAAAATGTCAATTATACACACAATAAGGTTTTATTTCACCCCCACTAGGAAGGGTATAACTAAAAGGAAAAAAAGAATAACGAGTGTCGGCAAGTATCTGTAGAGAACAGAACACTCACAGATCTTAGGGGAACGTGAAGTGTTCTGATACCCATGGACAACAATGCCCATTTCTCACAACATAAACAGATCCATTAATACCATTCCTACATATATGCTCCAGAGAAGTAAAACATATGTTCACAGAAAATCTTGTTTATGAGTTTTCACAGCAGCAAAAGCCACAATGGTCAAAAATATCAACAATACAAATGTTCATCCACTGATGAATAAATAATTAGATATGGTATATTCATACAGTGGGGTGTTATTGAGAATAAAAGAAATGAAATGCTATTAATATATGCTATAACATGCCTTAGTCTTGAGAATTATATGCCAAGTGAAATAAACCAATGACCAATGACATATATATGATTCCATTCATATAAGGTACTTGGAGTAGTTAGTTTCAGAAATACAAAAATAGAATGATGGTTGTGAGGAACTGAGACATGGACAAATAGGGACAAAAGTACAAAGATGCTCTCTCCTGAGACAAGAAAAACCTTCTGGAATTAGATAGTGGTGATAGCTACACATTTGGGTGAATACACTTAACTCAATGATTTGTGGTTTATAAATGACAGACTTTATGATGCATGAGTTACATATCAAAACATACAAACCAAAAGGAAGGGCAGAGGTATGCCAGATACAGCCTTGGTTTATGGTCACTGAGCAATATTGTGCATGTTCTTTTTCTCCCTTGTAAAAACAGTGAAACTACAATTCACAATAAAACTGTTTTCTTATTAGGTCAGTTATTTCCTCCACTCTGCCACTCTTATCTCTCACATGTCCTAAATCAGAGGTCTACTGAACAAAGGAAAGAGCAAAACAAGACTTTCTGATGGTCCTATCATTTGGACTACAAAGTTTTTGATTATATGATAACTTGTGGTGATTCCAGAATAAAATTAGTATTTTTATCCTTTGTTCACTTAAATGTATCTGTTGAGACCATCTTAATAAATCCAGCCAAAGATACAAAGGACAGACAAAGAGGTACAAGAAGCAGGAATAATGTAAGAATATAAATACTATTTTTTGCTCTACACAAAACATCCGAAATATTGCTTTGGTCAAAGAAGTTATGGTTATGAGTTAATAAAATCAAATTAAACTTGAGGGGAAATTCCTGTGACAAATAACTTTAAAGCAGAGACTGTACATTAAGGCAAAAATCAAAGAAAAAGAGCAAATGTTTTTAGACACCAAGCTCAATCTGACAAAAGAGATATACACGTTTTCACTATCTTTGTCTGCCATTCTTTCAACTAAGTAACCTTAGCTAAGCTATTCCATTTCTCCTATCACTTTTCTCCCCTTCTGTAAAGTGCAAACAGTAGAAAATGTTCTTATAGTGTTGCAACTATATTACAAAATTTTATGAAGAGAACAGAAAGTGGTTGTTTTGGAGAAGCCAAGAATGACAACTAACACTTGGGATGAAGTCAGATGATGGCACCAATGTTGAGTGGAACAAAGTCTCCAAGGGTGAAATACTGAGCTCTGAAAATAGACAGATTATCCATGAAATCTTCTATTGATCAAGACCTTTTCTATTTGTAGTTTTTAGCTTCTTAAAGAAATATCTTTGCCCTTCACTGAAAAACAGTACAATATGTACAAAAAATGTGATCTCAGAATGGAGATAAAGCTCACGGAGCAAATCATTTCTTCCTTCCTAAGCTTAAAACCATTGGAAATATTTTAAACATTTCTATTTTAAAAAGACTCTAGACCAAGACGTTTTAGAAAGAGATTTAACAAACATTCAAAAACATTTCAATTATATGTTACGTAAAGTAGATTCAAAGATTTTAAAAGTCAAAACTCAGTTTTGAGATTAGGCTGTTACTTTAAAGCAGAAGCAGGCAATGGTAAAATAAGAAAAATAACTACTGATCAACCTAATTTATAAACATGGATATTCCCAAATAAACATATAAACATGGATAAAATTCCCAAATAAAATTTATATTAGTTAAACTCAGTTTTATTTAAATATAGTTAATGATATCTAGAAAGATTCTATCTAGAAATGCAAAATAATATTAAAAAATCACTAATCTAGCAGGCTCATTAAATAATATTCCTAATAATATACAATTCTAATAAAAGCCCTTAACAAAATTTCTCACATTCCTAAAAGTATTTTCCTAGTAAAAAATTTTACCAAATAAGAAAGAGCAAAATAATTCTTATTCTAATAAGGCTGAAGTTGATGAAACTTTGGGAAAATGTCCATTAAATTCAGAAACAATACAAATATTCCCAATATACATTCTAAGATTATTTTACAGCCAATGAAATAAGACAAGGAGAAAACTGGCATAAGGATAGAACTTTTTGACATTTGCTAATGAGGCCCACATATAAAAATCCTCTCAAAAATTAAGCCATCAGAACAAGTAAGATAATTTAGCAGGATACTAGATATGAATTAACTACAAAAATCAGTAATTAGTTGCAGATTATTAACAGTCAATTAAAGATGACTGTTCAACAAATATGAGTGGAAATCTATGGTTCTTTATAACAGAAAACTGTAAGAAAGAAGTAATTCTAAGACCCGTTTAGCTCTTTATACAGAAAGTTTTGAAATACTGTAGAAGATTACATAAAATATTTGAATAAATAATCAAGTTTGTGGCTAGGAAGATAGAACAGATATGAGAAGCTCGAAATTAAACAGTAAAATTGAGGACTGTCACAATGAAACTCAAACAGAATTCCTATCAACAAACAGCAGAGATATACAGCATAAGAAAACACACACAGCAATGCAGAACACTAAGAATCCAGAAATAGATTCTAAATTATCTGATGATTTAGAATAAAAGAACCTGGATATCATAAATATTTTTAAAACTTAAAATAGTTTAACAAATAGTGTTTCCTCCTAGAAAATATTAATTAATTTCATGTGGCATACAATAATTCCTCACAATTTAGAGACCTACTGTTCAGGAAAAATTAAATCTATTTATAGAAATGTGGGTAGATGTGCTTTGACACTGAAGCCAGAAAGCTCTGTGAAATGCTGGAAGAATTACTCGGTTGGTTTTGTTTGTTTGTGAATGTGTTTTTTGGCTGTAGGACTCCAGGAAGGTAGCTTCTGCAGGGTTAGAAAGGACAGCGAGTCTCTCATCATGTAACATAACCACAGGAGTGTCAACACATGATATCAGTCATGTATATACCATCGTTGGGGAAGTGACATCTCCCATCCACTCTGGGATATTGATCAGAAGCACATCAGAGGTGGAGCCCATCCTTAAAGTGCAAAACGATACGAGAACCTGAGGACCACAGGACACAGTCCGTCTGACTCATTACAATTGGTTTGACCTTGCTTTCGGCTTTTGGAATGTTTCAAAAGTCAGATGGACTTGATCTTACTCAGTTTTACTGGTATCTTTGATTCTGTTTGCAAAGTGAAAATAAAACCCCCTTGCAATTCCATATTTTTAACTCCTGAATAACAGAGAGGCTTTCTCTGCATGTGACATAAGGATTACACCCTGTTCTTTCAGATTCTAAAATGGATTGAAGTACTAAAACATGAGTGAACAATTTCATAACTGTACCATTTCCAGAACATAACTAGACACTAAATTCTTTCCTTAAAAAGAAAGGAAAATGCTTAATGTAAAGAGAGGTAAACCAGCCCAGTCAGTTTATTAATATTTCAGGCTTTGTTTTCTCTCCTGATCCTCCAAATCACAGTTCCCAAATGCCTCAGCTTTAAGCTATAAATGTAGCATAAGATTCCTTGAGAGCAAAAACAGTGATTAACACTCTGGAGATGAGAACTTACACGGTTTCTGTTTTCCACAGGTAGCAACAGAAATAAGAGGGAGGGCAAAGATCATTTTCAGATTTTTGGCATTTTATATAAATAAGACCAAGGAAAGAACTAATTCTTGGTTATAAATTTAAAAATCAAAATCCTGATCATGATAGCAGGTAGATTATCAACTACATTAATAACACTGAAAGGGGACCAGGAAATGAGATCAATGTGCTGCTCTGCTACCTGCCTCACAAGCATACGGTTGTGAATTTTATCCCTGGTACTGGGATAGCAGTAATAACAATTACTGTTTACAAATATTTATTCAATCTCACTTAATTCATAAGGGATTTACACGTACTATTTTATTTAGTTTTCAGAATAATACCTGATTTGAATAAATATTTTTAATCTCAGTTTTCCATATGAATATCCTGAAGCATAATGTAGTTATGCTGTTTGCCTAAATTCTGATGATGGGTTATTTATTCTTCAGGGATTTGAATTTAGTTCATTATTCTCCAAATTCTGGCATCTTAGCATTCCTTTAACATTACACAAACACACAGAAATTACATTTATTTTTATTGAAAAATAATACTCAACGTAATAGTTGTAAAAATAGATAAAATCATTCATTCATTGAAAAGAAAAGAAAAATACCACTAGAACAGATTTTAAATCTTCCCATTGCTAGCTGTGTAGTCCTGAGCAATGATCTCTCTGAAATTTTCTTCTTATAGGTAATGTGTATGTTGAATTCTATTCTATTCCTTTCACACGAGTAACCTAAATGTCAAATACATTTTAAAGTATCTCATCAAGCAATATAAACATGCATGCAAGGGATTAACACTTTCTCTATGTGAGAAGTCACACAAAAAATAGAATGGAATCAGTGTTCAATAAGCCTGTCTAAAATAGAAAATATACATATGCTTCAGTAAAAAAGCACCTCCATTCTTAATTTGCTCATCCCATACAACCATGTCTTAAAAACACAACATAATACAGGCAGACAACTTGTCTACCTCAACAAACCTTACCAGACAGTCCAAACCTTACCAGACAGTCCCTAAGTCACATTCATTCTCTTCATACTTGATGGAACTCAAACTCACCTCTCAATATGGCAAACAAAGATGGCAGAGAATATAGAAGGACGTCATATAAAATTCAGAAGAAGGTTTTTGAAATCAGATAGCTCACTTTAGCTTTATGATAAGGAGATTAATGTCTAGCTTCCAAAGACATTTGAGGAATTCTAAATGTTTGCACTCAGTTCAGGCAGATTTGTTCATTGAAGCCAACCCTCAGATCTCCAGATAGCTAAGAATTCTGCCAAAAATAGAAAACGACATCTTCTGAAGGATATCTGTGGAAGAGCTAGCAGCATTATGAGGAAGTATCTTTATGGAAGCAAGGTTAGGGAGAAGATAGAATCTACAAGGTTGTGCTCAGCTCTGGCACTTGCCTAGGGGTATTTTTCCACCTGGAAGAGGTGGATAGCAGGATGAGTAGCAGTTACAGTGACTCCTCAGAATTAAGGAGACAAAACTGCAATCCAAGATCTGCCAAGATGGAGCGTGTAATAAACCACAAGCGCATATATGACTGATGATCCAAAGAGCTCCATCCTAGAAATAAGGAAAACAAACTTGCACACACGAAAACTAAAGCCTACATTCAAAAATCTGAGCCCTAGCCAGGAGGCATTCTCAAGGAAACTTGATTATATTAGTAGTTGCCCTTAAGGTTCGTAGACACTAAACTTGTATCCAGTTTATTTCTACCAAGACAGTCCCGTCCAAGGACAGTCTCGACTGGGAAGGAAGTGAGGTTAAGAGTATTGATCAGGGAAGACACAGAGGAAAAAATTCAACCGAGCATCTGAAATAGCAGAAGCAGTTTATTAAAGATCCCACAGAGAAGAGCCTTGTAAACAGTGCGAGCAGCAGGCTGTGCCAGGCCGCAGTGAAGGGCTGGGTCATCAGGACAAGCAGGCTGGACCACAGGGTGGAAGCAAGGACAGAGTGAGGTGTCTGAGGGCCAAAACTCACTGGGATCCAGGACATTTTTCAAGGAAATCTCCTTTGTGGGCTCTAAAGAGTAGAGTGAGACCGTGCAGCCATGAGTTCCATGAAGTCAAACAGTCACTGAACAGTGAGCACTGCTCACATCTGCAGGTGGTCCATGTGGAGTCTGGGGTTAGCAGGACCAGTTAGGTAGCTGGAGTCTCATTCACCCAGACAGAGGCAACCCCAGGGGGTGGGAGTATGAGGTAGAGATCTGGATCGGCCACGCTGAGAAATTAGGAGGAAGCAGATCACTGAAAACAGTATCAAGGGTGACCAAGCACAGCTTCTGGCATGGGAGTCAAGTAAAGTCAAAATGGATGTTCAGCTCCCATAAAATTATCAGAACTGACTGCAAAAAGATGAATTCCTAGAAATATCAAGGCTAAAAATAATAACTAAAAGAAGGAAGTATAAAATCCACAATTTAAAAACCTACCCACAAAGATTTTTAAAAGAAGTCAATAATAATTTTTCATCAATTCCTCTAAAACACGGGAAGAAGAAATCAAAAAATCCCCAAATGTACTTGAGCATGCCTTGATCAGAAGCCTGGTTAGAATTCTATCATAAAAAAAGAAAATGAAAACAAATCTTATGTATGTATATGTGTATGTATGTATGCATGCACATATATACATACTAAAACTTGACACACTCCAAAATATACAAAAAGAGTAGAATGATCAAATGGAGATCTGTTCCACTAATACAATTTTTATTTAAGTTTTTTAAAAATCTAGCTTTAGTTTTTGATAATTATGCTGTTTCTTCTAAACTGTTAGCAATATAAAAGTTGATGAAAGAATATGGAACACTCTACTGTCTTCCAACACTTTTGTAGATTCTCTGGCCTGTAAAAAGTATTTTAAATACAAAAATACACATTAAATCTATTTAATTCATCATATTAAAAGAGTGAAGAAGAAAAATATATAAACATTTTAATAAGTGTATAAAATATTCAATAAAATTCAAAATCTAATCAAGATTTTTAAAACTTAATAGAAATATAACTTCTTTAATTTAATATTATTTTACAGCAACTTAAAAGTAAAATGCAAAATTTCTCCCATTGAGATTGAGAGTACAGAGAGAATAGACACCATCTTCTTTCTTTTCTGCATTTTGCGTTTGGTCCAACCAGTATAATAACATAGAAAGAGGTATAAATCATGCAGAGAATGGAAAAGACAGAGAAAGATTGAACTGATTCATAAATGTTATGACTGCATGTACAGGTAATATGATACTGTCTATGTAAGTTTTAACAGCGAACGAGTAAGTTTGGAAATACTATTGGATATACAAAAACATTTATTTTCTACATATTAGGAATAAAGAGAATTTAAAAATGAGTACCTAGACATAAGGTCATGGACATAGATCACAGGTAGAATGTTTGCCTAGTTGTCCAAGCGCCTAGAGTTGATACCCAGCACCGCAAAAAGGATAAATACCAAAAATGTATCCAACAAAAGATATGCATGATTTTTCATAAAAACGTTATCTAGAGCAATTTTTAAAAAGCATAAACTATGTTCATGGAAATGACAATGATACAAATATAGCCCTTTTCACTAAACTGGTCTGTAGTTCATGGTAATTTCATTCAAAATCTCAAAGAAGTTTTTGGGATTTGACAAGCTGACTAGAATGTGCATAGAAATGCTAACAGTCCACATTAGTCTTCACATGCTTGAAGAACAGGTTGGAGAATACTTTCTAGTGTGTGCTGAAACTTAATACAGGGTTACAGGCTTAGGAACTGTGATGATGTTTTCAACATAGATGAACCATGTGATAAACTAGAATAAAGTTTATTACTTTATTCTACATCAAAGTTCTCTCAGTCACCTTTTGCGGCAGCCTACTTCACACTGGCCTCAGAGAGTGTCACACGCTTGCTAACACTGGATCTGACTGCCACCTACACTGCATCCTTCTCTCCATGTCTAGGGACTTCACCAGCACCAAGGCCTGAGATGCCACCCTCAGCCCTCACACTTGTATAACCTGTTAACACCTCACGGGCCAGCCACAGACAGGAGGAGACTCAACGGAGAGATGTTTCTTCCTTGTGTCCTCAGGAAGAGTTCTAAACTGCATTCCACGAGGCTCCCTGAAAGGTGGACTGCCAAGGAAATAAGGCAGCGACCACTCTGACCACATTCCCTCACGCTGCTTTCCCCTGTTGTCTTGTTTCATTGTCCCACTTTTACTTTCTTGGGACTGCGTTGCCAAATATATAACCTCCGAACAAACAATTGCGTCAGGGCTCCACTTTGGGAAAATCCAGGTTTCAACAGAGGCACCATGGAGCAGCAGGGTAATAACGGTTTATCACAATACACAGCACTGGGACAATTAGGGACCCACACAGTAATAATGGAATGTGTCCCCATTTTACACCTCATTTCAAAAATACACTGTATTCTAAATGTAAGAAGCAAGACAATAAAACATTGAAAAGATAATCTAGGGAATATCTTTATGATCTCAGGGTAGAAGATTTACATAGAGAGCACATAAAGTTTGATAGATATCATATCAAAATTAAGACTATCTGTCCATTAAAGGAAATTAGGAGACTAAAAACAGAAGATAGAGAGATATTTTTAATGCATATAACCAATAAAGGCCTTGTATGCAAAATATAATTTCAAAATTAATTAGAAAAAAACAGAAAAGTCTAATACAATACTCAGTGAAATTGTTGATAGGTCATTTTGCCAAACAAGATATCCAAATGTCTAGCTT
Source organism: Petromus typicus (assembly GCA_004026965.1). Lineage (NCBI taxonomy): Eukaryota > Metazoa > Chordata > Mammalia > Rodentia > Petromuridae > Petromus > Petromus typicus. Next base: position 14,102 of record PVIR01015088.1, on the reverse strand, counting down.
AGCTCAGAAAATGAACTCATTAGTTATCAGGGGAACAAAACCAAAGCCATAAAAATACTAATATTCACCTTCAAACTGGCTAGAGTGTTTCAAACAGCCAATTTTAACTGATGGCAAGGCTGTAGAATAAGGGTGATCCTCCAATTCTGCTGCAAGGAGTATAAATTAAAACAACTGCTTTGAAAAATTGTGCAGTAGTCACTTAAATCACACACGTCCATAACCTCTCATACCGCCACTGCACTTCTAAAAACATACTCATCAGAAACATAGTCATGTACACCAAAAGAAATGTGTATTGCTCATGTTATTGTAGTAGGCCAAATTACAAATAAACCAAGTGTTTATCAACAATAGATTGGACACATCAGTCATTGTGGTTCACGCATGGAAAACAGCAGTAAACGTGAAAACACAACAGCTACACACAACAACGAGAATATTGTCCCCAACCTGAAGTCAGACACAGAGTCACTGTGGTTCTGGCTACTTAAAATTCTTGAGCAGCTCAAGCCAAATGATGGTGTTTACAGATTTGCATTTAGGTATTAAAAAATACAAAGAAAAACAAGCAACATAATTATTATAACACCAGAATAAGTTCTACTTTCAAGGAAAGGAAAACACTTGCTCTTGAATCAGGTTTGTTTCGGGGTTCATGGAGGTTAGAAATGGTATTTTCTAATCTATAATTACAAAGATATGCACTTTATAATAGTTCATTAAGTGGAAGGGGTTTCCCCTGCTAAGGTTATAATATTTCATAACAAGCAAATTTAAAATGAAAGAGGGAGGCAGTTGTCTTAAACTATAGTGAATTTTCACTATATCTTAACTCTCATTACCATGAAAGAGAAAATTCACTAAAAGTAAAGGTATGGGCATAAGAAAAGTTTAAACCATTAAGATGCTTGCCCAAACTGTTTTCACTTCCAGATTCCTTCTTGGATTTCATGATATTGCAAAGTGGGTAGAAAACTGCAGCTCCAATTATCAAGCAACTGCACCAAAAGCAGAGAGCTACAGGATGCTTAATGTAAGACTAGAACCTAACATTTTCCCTGCATCTCACGATCTCGCTTCCCAGTCCTGCAGAGGGACTACAGAGAGTAACATGAAAACTACAGAGAAGGGGACTGAGCAAGGCAGGTAGGCTTTGCCTACCCAATGTTAAAGGCCAAGGTTCAGGTTTTGATTTTGTTGGTAATAGCATATGTGTGTGGTTTTGTCTCACTTGTTCATTTCTGCAGAAGACCCTCTCACCAAGTCCATCTCCCTGAGGATCAAGCAACACAGGGAAAGTCTGCAGCTGTTTACTACAAGGGAAGGTTTCCTTCCTTGGGATGTGCATGCTTAAATCTGTGTTAGCATGTGGGTGAAGGCAGGTTTCATGCTCAATCTCTTTGTGCGCCTTCCTAAGGACATTTATGGCTGGAACAGTAACTACCCTTAGCTATAGTTTGGGAAAGTGTGTATCACATTTGAAATCCAGCCCATGGTGTTGTTGAGAAGTGGCAGTCAGGAGGTGCTGTGTGAAGGGGACTCCAACACCCTGTCCCCCCTCTTTCTTTCTGCTTCTTCATTGCTCTGTGGTGGGCAGGTTCCTTGGCCATTCACTCCTGCCCTGACACACAGCCCCGCCACAGGCTCAGCATCAACACGGCCAAGTAACCAGGAACTGGAACCTCCTACACTATGAGCCAAATAAATCTTTCCCTTTTCCAACTTGATTAATTCAGGTATTTCTGTACAGTGGCAGAAAGCTGACTAACACCCTCCAGAGGTGTTGTGCTAAAACTCTCTTCCAAAAGGATTCCAGAAAATTAGTACACTTCACCTATGAATAAATTACCAGTCACAAATGCATTTTCAGCCCCAGAATAATATGATTTGCTCTGACCCCATTAGACTACATCAATGTAGCTACAGGGATGCTGATCGGAATACTGTGTTATTTGCCCACTGAATCAAGGGGCCATGTCCTGCCTTAAGAGTTTAATGACTCTGAAGCATCGAGAAACAGACTTTGTTATCTCTCTGCAGCTCTTCAGCAGCTGGTGGCCTCTGTAGGAAACTGCAAATGCAGAACCAGAGGAGGTGAACCTTGGATATGGTTTCTCTTACACCTGCAAATTAAGCCAGAGGAAAGCTCATCCTTCCTGCTAAGAACCTTTTAGTCAGGGGCTCAGCCCAGACCCAAGCCAGATAAACATTAGGTGCTCACACAGAGTAGGACCAACCAACAGAAATAATTGTGAGCAATACCGATGGACACAGCTGGCAATTTACATTGTCTAATGCCCTAGAAAAGTAAACAGGCAAAACTAGCCTTAATGTCAGTGATATGTAGCCCAGTGTATCTAAAATAGCATCCTTTTGATACAAAGTCAATGTGAATGTGGAGAAATTTAAATTCCACTTTTATATTAAATCTTCAAAACCTAATGTGTATTTTACATTTAAAGCCCATCTTAATTTGAACTCATCATGGTTCAGCAGTAATATTAAGAGTAATAACTATTCATTGACTGGAATTTATCAGGTTTCAGGTATTATGCTGTATAAGTACCCTGTGCTAATGAAGTGCGCCACTGGAGCTCCTTCAAGTATTATGCCAAACACTTGATGCTTAGTCTAAATTTAAATCTCAGGCTCTATTTGTACTAGCAGCTACTGTATGAAAAATATCAAGAGGTTCTAGATCCATCCAGCCCAGGAGCCTCTGGTGACTGGCGGCTCTAGAGCAGGTGAAACGCAGCCACATGCAATCTGAGAGGACTGTAAATCACACAGCTTCCAGTGCTGGGGCCTTGGCAAGTTCTTAGACCTGGAAGCCTAGCTGACTTGAAAGATCAGAGAAACAGCACCGACTGCTTTGGGTCTGAGCCACGAGACAGGGAAGGCACATGCCTGGAGCTCGGAATGCTGTCCAGGAAGCATCAGCTGTCTTCGTGGTGAGTGATCTACATATGCAAAGCAGTTTCTATGCATTAGTTTCACCAAAACAGAAAAACTGAGGGTCATGGTTTCTATTTGCTAAGTGGTGACACTGAGCTCCTAACCTGTCCAAGTTCGGTGGACTAAGGATACAGCAATGCTGAACTCAGTGCAAGTCTTGCTGTAATAGGACAGGCATCTGCCTGTTCTTACCATTCACCTCTACTGCAGAAGGAATCTTTTCCCTATGGCGAAAATGTTGGGGGAGAAAGTTGGAAAGTCATCTTTCAAGATGAGCAAAAATAATACTAGATTATGAAAAGCTCTTATCACCAAGAAGGTAGGATTTTCTCTGCTCCCTAAAGCGATCTGAACAGAACAAGTCTGCCTGGAATTTATCTCCAGAATGAACACTCCACAAATGTCCCGGTGGCCGTCATTTCACTATGGACTGTCCATTACCAGGAGAAGGAGAGAATCTGGACAACCTTCTAGGCAACACGCGGTGGTGCCTAAAATAGCACACTGTGTTTGATGGCAGGTTCTTTAGGTGTTTAATTTTTAAGTGGAATCTTAAATTTTTCGTTTCTTTCTGTGAAAGTGTTGAGACAAGAGCTTCAGTGCATTTCAGAAAGTATGAACAGATCTGCTTTTCAAGAGACTCAATGTTGAAAGGCAAAGTTAAGTTAGAAAATACTCATCTGGAGAGGAGACAGCTATAAAAAGTGATGTGCCCTGTTTATAAAAGAACTAAAGAATTACTGTTATTAATGCAAATCTTTTTCCTCTATTCCTTTTGCCGGTAAATTTATGTAATGAAAAGGAAGTAGAATATGGGATAACAATTATAACCAGTATTTTCAGAACGGCTCTATGAATGTAAAAATAAAGACTCTGTGCCCTATAATTTAGATGTTAATGTAATATGCCTTTAAAACATCTTACATATGTCAGTCCGACAAAAATCTAAGTACTTTTAGACAACTATGTTGGAAGTATATATATTTAAATTAAAAAATAGTTGATTCCACAGTATGTATTGCAGGTGATACTGGTTTATAAAAAAACAACTACATACATTTTGAATGTATGTCTTTGAAATGTATTTGCTTGGCTATCTATGTATCTATCTGACATTGTAACAGAATGTTAAAAATGTCCCCAGACCATACAACGCAACACACATCTCCCCACCTGGGAGAGATGGAATATGGAGTTTCTTTAACCTATAGCTTTGTAATTCTAACTTAAAGAATGACCATGTATGTTACTGTGGATGGAATGTGCTCACCATGATTGAGATTGAAGCTCTAACCCTCAGAGCGATGGTGTTAGGAGGGAGGGCTTTGGGAAGGCCATTGTGTTGTGGGGGGAGAGCCCTCAGTAGGGGCTCAGTGCCCTTTAGGGGGTGAAAGAGACCACAGTGCAGCATAGCCATAGGTACACTCTCTAAGGCTCTCACTTACTCCCCTTCTCCTCCGCCCCGCTTTTGCTCTGCATCATTGCTCGCGCTCTCTCTCTCTCTCTCTCTCCTACCCTATTAGGACACAATGAGAAAATAACCATCTGCAGACCAGGAAGAGAACCCACCCAGAAACTAGATCTTCAGCACCCTGACCCCGCACTTCCCAGCTTCCAAAACAAGGAGAAAGAGATTTCTGCTGTTATATCCTGTTGTAGCAGCCTGAACTCACAGACGCAGGCGCTATTTGTATGTTTTCCCAAACTATTTATAAATAACAACTCCGAGCCGTTCTGTTCACTTGGTGGCTTGTGGAAAGCCAGCTCCCACAGGGAAGGAAAGAAATGTGCTAAACACTCTGTCAAATCTGCTGAGGCATCACATCTCTGGGACAAAAATACCCATGCAGATTTCATCTTACACAAGCCTCAGGAGGAGCAGATGGGTGACTAGAGGACTATTGTCCTGCTGTGCACTAACCAGGCACCCAGGGGCTGGACTTCTGTCCTTCTCATGTCCGGAAGACCGTACAGATGAGGACTTGCAGGCCAGCCTTAGGAAAGTTTCCTCTGCTAGCATGAGAATGACATGTCTGTTTCCCAGGGCTGGTGAGGGTGAGGTGAGGTCGTGCCTCTGACAGCCCAAAACATACAGTCCTGGAGCAAAGAAGAAGGCGCCCTGAACAGCAGCTGTCCATAGCCAGGGTCAGTCCATGTGTCCTCCTACCTAACAGGGTGACAAGGCAGAGAGATTGGCCACAAATTCTCTCTCTTTTAGGCTCCTACTCCCAGGACTTAGAAGTGTCTGTCTCTCTGTCTCTGTCTATCTGCTTGTCTGTCTGTCCGTCTGTCTCTCATCTACAAATGACTGTAAAGCAACCAAAGCCCTCCAGCCTCAGAGCTGACAGCACAGCGCAGGAAGATTTTGAAGCCTCTCTTGTCACCATCATGAAATTCCCACAAGTGACTGCAGAGCTGGGAGGTCCTGCTGGAATCCCAGAGATGGTCAATGGAAAAAAAAGGAAATCTCTGTGAATTTTTTTGGAAAACTTAGTCTTAGTCAAAAAGATAGACAATTAGACCATTACACTTGAGCTGCTTCCAAAGAGAAAATTTAAATGATAACAGCTTAGAAATCAGAGCTAAAAACAGAATAACACAAGTCTATCAAGGAGAAAGTAAATATCTGAGAAAGAAGACAATTCTATATAATACCAACAATAAAAATAAACTCTCACAGAATAACTTAATCAACTCAGATAAGTACCTGCAGTGGGGCTGAAAAATTGGAAGAAGCTTGATGACATCAGCTGTCCTATGACCATTACAAAACCCTCAAGTTGGAAATAAATGTTAGAGTTATCTAGTCAGGTGCCTCATCTCAAAATGCTTCTGATTATAGTAGACAGAGGAATTGTTTGTAAAGGTCTCCACTAAACAACAATTAGGTTTGCCAGACTTAAAAAACAGAGGTTCTAGATGTGTCACTAAATAATGTTTTAATATTAGTACATGATACATACATTCAAAAATTTTATCGTTTTTCTGAACTTGAAGTTTAGTGGAGAATCTCATATTTTCTTTGGACACCCCACACGTGATATAAGAGCAGCATGCCACACATGATTGGACCAAAATGATAGATATTGAGGGGAATACCCAAAAGTGTAATTCAAGGACAAAGGTAGACATTTTAAAGTTTTACATAATAGAGTGCTTGTGCAGCACATTATACTTAACTAATACCTTCTTTTGACTTGGTCTTCCCCAAGTGGCACTTAAAGAAACAATTTCCTGGGCTCAATGCCACACACTAGTCAGTTAACAAACTGACCATACAAACCTGGCTAAGGGAACACTGCTACCACTGTCCACCACCATAGTTCATTAAGGGTTGAGTATAGTGAATACCAGGGCCTGGGGACAGACTTTTTGTAAACCATCTCTGACGGCCTATGAGAACAATTTTCTGCCAAAAAAAAAAAAAAAGTTTTTTTTTTTATAAAATATTATTCAGAATACTCTTTCTCCAAAAACTCATTCTTATCGGTAATATGATAATAAGGAATAAAATCATGTAAAAGCACACTTGTAGTAATTTAATACAAAACTTTAAAAATGTCTGGGAAATTTTTGGAAAGCCATTGTCCATTAGTACACTTGTTTAATGTGGAGAAGAAAGGGATTCAGGATACAGCATCCTCCAACTTTAAGAGATTATAGAACTGTCTGTTTATGCATTTGTTCATAAAATGCCTCCTCACTGCACCATCTGAGAATTCACATTTACAATGATCTGAGTGAATGACCACATTCACCTCTGATGTCCTACACGTTGAAAATAAATTCAACTTCTAAATGTAATCTGTTATATACTGATCAAGCATGCTAAAGTCCACAATCAGAGAGTATCTGCTGAATGACCAGATTTTATTTACTTAGGAACTGGCGTTTGAATATAGGGCTTTTATAATGAGTTACATCTATTACATTCACACACACACACACACACACACACACACATACAGAGAGAGAAAGAGAGAGAGAGAGAGAGAGAGAGAGATCTTGCTAAGTCCCTAAATTGCCCAAGGAGGGCTCCAGTTGGGAATCTTTCCGCGTCCCTCCCCCCCAATGTTGGGATTACAATTATGTGCCATCAAGTCCAGTTTGATTATTTTCACAACTCAGAAGTACTTCCAGGTTCACAGCCTCCTTAACAGTACTGTCTCCTGGCCAGAGGAGTTGTTACACCTTGTGGATTTAATATTCTAACAGAGAACTATGCACTTTCAGTATATCTGCAAATGCTGGGTGTCTCTCCTCCCAGACTAACTCACCCTTAATCACCCAACCCATTAGCTTTTCATTTATTTATTCACATAAAATACTTACAGGACTCCTCCTAAGATCCATACACTATGACAGCAAGGAGGAGATGAGGAGGATGAATCATGCATGAAGAAGGCCTTTGCGGTAATTATGGTCTCCCTGAGCAGAAAAATATGCCCAGCCATGGTAATTTAAGGTGAGTCTGGGGTGAGCAGCTGCAGCGGAATGCAGTCCCACACATGAGTTAGCTTGCAAAAACAGGGGGAAAAGCACAGGGCATTTAAAGAATCTCTAAATGGGCCTGACCTGGCTCACCTTTTAGGCAAAAGGAAGCCCCAGGAAAAGGATTAATCTAAGATTGCACACCAGCCAGAACCATAGGGTGAGGACAGTCACATGGCGTTGTCATCCACGTGTGATGTAGCCCCACAGATTCACCAGGAAATATCTTCCCATTTTTCTCACTTTCTGTAAAACCTTAATGTAAAATAGGTAAGTAATAGTAATAGTTCAAAGTAATTTCACTCATACAAAACTCCAGGCAAATTTTCAAGCCCTTTGCATGTATTAGCTCATTTAATCTTCACAGTAAGCACATTTCTTAGGTGAAATAATTGAACCAAGGTGAAACAGACATGAGAATTGAAATCCAGACTTTTCCTCAATGTTTTCTGAGTACAGAACCAGACCAGACCTTAATAATGAGCATCATTATCCTTATTTTACCAGCGAAGAAACTGAAGCACAGGAAAGTTTGATATTAAGTGGCTCACGATCATGTAGCTTGTATGTGACAAAGCTGGGATCCAAACTCAGATGTGTGTAATAATCTGACCTATGCTCTTAAAGACCACGTACATTCTTACAACAGTAGCAACTAATATGATGACTTCAACAACTACAGCAGCAGTAACAGAAACAACAACAGCAAGAAAAAGTCTTATTTCCCCCTTCTGGGAAAAAATATCTACATACCAGTAAAAGAAGCATCATGTGGACAAAACCAAGGTCTTCTGTCGATGGGAGGAGTAACCAAGCCAGCGTCTGAATTCATGAACAGCTGAACATGGTGAGATTAATCCCTGGGGACAAATACCCCAGTAGGCTTTCTATGGTAGCATATCCAAGGGCTCTTTTCTCAAATGGAAGATCTTTGCTTATGCATATTTGAGTCTGTGATGAGTAGTATCGTGATGATTCCTGATATGCCCTCAAGGCATCTTTCTTCTCCCTGTAGTCTGTTTCTTTCTAATGGTGCATTTATCTTCTTTCTAGTGGCACTAATCTCTGCAGCAGTCACACTTCCTTTGGCCTCATCTTTATACATGGTTTCTTCTGAACCAAAATTCACACTTTTCAAATTATTATGGTCTACTTTTGTTGCATCCAATTATCATTATAAGTCCTCATGCCACAGCCTAAATGGGAAGCTGCTTTGGAGTTACCTCTACCAGGTCAACTAGCCGTAATTTCACTCTCCTGCAAAATAACCAGACTTGAGCAAAATGAAGAATTTTTGCCAGAGTTCACCATGTTGTGGCTTCTAGTCCATTTTTAAATAAAGTTTCTGTTCCAAACCTCCAGAGTCTGACCTTTACTATTCATATTTCCATCAGCAATCTGTTCTTCTGAACTCTGACCATAATCACCCATCAGGCTCCCCTTACAGCCCTCTCCACTTTCTCTATACCAACTTGCCAAACTTTCAAACTCTTTCTGTAAACTAGTTCCAAAATTCTAAACTACATAGCTGGAGGGAGTTGTAGCAATGACTGTATTTCTCTGTATTAGAGTTTCTAACTTTCTGTACCAGCTTTTTTGTCACCGGGACATAATACCCAGTCCCCACAGGTCAAAGGAGGAGTGGTTCACACCACTCTTGGTTTCAGAGGATTCGTTCCACATCTGGCTTCAAGGAAGAAACACCATGATGTGAGGACGTGGCACCAAAAATGTTTAGTTCAAGGCAGCCATGAAGCAGAACAGTGGAGCAGTGCTAGGGAGGAAGGAACCAGGGACTACACCTAAGAGTCAGCATCACACCTCCATGACCTACCCAGAGGCATCCAGAGGTGTGCCTAAGGAATGCCCTGTGTGTTTGTTAATCCAGTACAGGTGATATGGAGATTAACACTCACAAATAACAACAGCAACAAAATAATACTAACAGCAGCACTAAAATGATACCACCAGCAGGAAATGTGTCTAGAATGATTATGTGCCAGGTGACATAGAAAACAGAGACAGAGGACAAATCTCAGCCCTCTAACTTGTCAAGCATTAAAATTATGATTTGTGATTTCTTCCAAGGAAATAAAAGACTTAAAAGTGGTTTTTGATAAAAGCATAAAAATTGGGAGTCTTCACTTGGGACTAGACATGGCCAATGGTAACTAAGAGTACAACAAAGCTTAGCCTTCGTTTTGTATCCTTATTACCTTAAACTATGGATGTAGGTATGTTAACAATTTAGGAAAAAATGGAAGAAAAGTATTCATTAGCCCTAACTTTCACTCATTCATTTAGCCCATTTCATTCCCCTTCAACATTAAGTATATCAAGAGAAGAGATTCACAGGGAAATTCAGCCAGGCCTGTAATCTCTCTCCACTGCCCCAAATCTGGGGTCACCTTGGAGCCTCACGTGACCAAGACTGTTCCAAACACAGCAATATTCTCATGGGAACCAAATCACCCTTCAGATTATGGGGATTCCTCCAAAGCTACGTAACCAGGACTGGGATAATGATCAGCAGGATTCCAGGACTCCAGCTCACCACAACACACTGTAAATCTGTTCTCCAGTCAGTGTACTCAGCTTTTTAGACCTGTATTCCCCTTGATTTCTCAAAGGCATCTTTTTTGTCTTTTTATACTTTGTTAAGGGACTAGTTTGATCACTGAAGCCATCCTCAACTTCATTTTCTCATATTTTCCAATTAAAGCTTTTTCGTTATAAATTCATGAATACTTCCATTTTAATTTCCACTAAAACTGAAGCTTGTACCCAATGCTAGCTGGGAACACAGATACTGCTTTAATCCTTTTACTTAGATTAACACATTTAGTCATCACAATAACACTACAAAATTGCTACAAACGGGAAAGATAAGCGCCATGCTGTTAGCTAACAAGCTCACAGTCACATAGTTAGACACATGTACCCTGGAGATTTGAGCTCAGATTGTCCAAATTCAGTCTGAGTTCTTAATTCCTTCTGAAGAAAGGAGGAGGAGTGCTTAGCAGTTATATTACAGCAGCCCAGTACTGTCTTCCTTGTAGAATACAAGCTACAGTGATCAGACTTGCATAGACAACATATCAAAAATACAGGGTTCTACTAGGAATTACTCCTTTCCTGAGATGGAGCATTCATATTTTTATTGCAGAAAGCAAATGAGAGTTAAAAGTTTCACCAAATGATGTGCAACTTTCCTTACGCTCCACCTGATTTTGCCAATCTATATACTTGTGAAAGACATTTCTAAATTATTAAAAAAGAAGCATGTACCCAGCATGTCTGTGCTTATATGCATGAGTAGTATGTGGAAAAAGAAGTGAAAGTAGCTAGTGTTAAAAATATAATAGCTGACTGTAAAGGTACACTGTACAATTAGAAAAGATTAGAATTTACAAAGCTCAAAAGAAATGAGGCCTGTGGAATTTTTTATTTCCACCATCCTATGTTCCATAACTTTTTTTTAACTCTAGATATCATCTTCTCAAGTATGATGGGCATTTTCTTAAGGCAGAAAAGATCATTAAGTTAGAATGAGAAGATATCAATGACTGTCTGAAAATCTATGTCAGTTTTCTATTTCCTGCTATTCCTTTTTATCTGTTCTTATTCATAGAATAGGAAATGTATAGCAGGTAGATTTTCTGTTGAAAATTGAGGGAACATGTATTTTGGCTAATCACTTTATGCCAGAGTAAGTTAGAAAATATGAACTGTTAAACCACAAGATAAGTGTGTGATGATTAACAACTGTGTGGGAAGTAAAGAAAAGGAAAATATTACAGTGAACTAAGCTAATGGGATGAAAAGAAAAACCGCACTCTTGAGCAATCTCCTCTGGCTCCTTACTTCGTACCTTGGAACATTTTCAACTGGTTGCAGACCATGAAAAACAAACAAACAAAAAACCCAAATCTGTTATCCATCTTCTACTTGAAACCATAGCATGATACCTTATATCACTGATGCACATAAAGTATTAATAATTATGTTTATTGCAATGTAATAGTAACTAATGATTTCTGAGAATTGCTGTGAGCCAGGGACTGTTCTGGACACACAAGCAGTTGTCACTCAGATGTCGCAAATCATAAGGATGACTTGTGCCCACCACTAGCAAACTGTGAGGGCAAATGATTTATCAGAGGTCGCTCAGACAATCAGTGGCAAAGAGGGATGCCAGCCCTTGGCCATCTGATCAAAACCTGCTCTCTTAATGACCACTCTGATGCCAATGCTTCCTGCCCTTCCTTCCTCCAGGCTGAAGCAATTCACTTGAAGCAGCAGAGAAACTCGACAGGGTCCACCTTACTCCTTGACAACGGCATACATTCTTACTTCCCAAGATAGACAGTCAGCCACAGAGAAGCCCTTGGAGGACAGAAGCCAGATGGTTTCAAAACAGGGTCTCTTTCTGAAATGTCTAAGTTAGTGACTGAAAGATCATTCATCATTTAAAACATCACTTTTCCATGAGCACCCATGTGACACTGTCAAGGGTGCCTGGATTTTTAAGACAATATATAATGAGGATTCATTCAGAGCATCACTCATCCTTCTCTTGTCACCCTCACTGCTCAGCCTGCTGAGAGTCTCCTCCTTCAGTGGTGCGGCCGTGGTTTTCCTTTGGGGACCAGCACTTGCACACACTCTGACCCACAATGATTCAGTTATGGCCCGTCCACTGGCTCTGAGTGAAATCTCTCCCGAGTCATGCACGCCACTCAATTCATGTTTGTGTATAAATGTGTCTCTGCTTCTGTCACTTGCAAGCAAAAGTATCCTAATCCTGTGTCCCTCAATCTACTTGCTCATTATCAAACCTCTGATGTCAACTGTAGCAACAGACAGAGGAAAACTTCTACATCTGGTGAGGATATTTCCACAACTACTTCACTTCCTGAATGTGGGAGAGGAAGGAGTGGGACCTAGAAAAAGGAGGCCTGTGGAAATGGACAGCTAGAACTTTCTACTTAGAGAAGCCCATAAATCAGGCAGGGAAATTAAGATGATCTATTAAGAAACTTGGCAAGGTTCCCAGAATAAATAACTCCTTGTTCCCCTCATAAAGGGATGGTGGATATGCCTGAGAAGGGATATACTATGAAGAAAATGAATGTGAATTATTCTACCCTCCAAGAAAATCATTTACTATTTTAGGAGTGCAGTTGAATTCTACACATGTGGTATATTCTTTGAAAGACAAGAGTCTAAAATTGACTATTCTTGTGAATTTGGTTATTTTGTAGGGCATGAGACTCCTAAGTTTAAACCTGATTATCTTTCAGCTCTTCAGAAGCAGACAGGCATCAAAGAGCTGCCCCTACCCCCAAACAAAGCCAGCAGTTCTGAGGTCTGGCTCAGTTTTCTGCTCTACGGTTTGGAACAGCTCCTGCCTCTCCTTGATCTTAAACATAGTGCTGAGTTTATACCATTGCAAGGATCCCAGTTTCTTTCTCCAGAGTCAATACACTTCGGCCGCCTTGCCTAGATACCTTCCCCCTCTGGCCTAAGCCCAGTTTCACTCTACACTGACCGTCTATATCCATCCTCTATATCCATCCTCTTGCTTCCACCTTTCCACATCCATATCACATTCTTCCTCTGTAATGTTCTCCTTTCTACCACCGAGTATTACATGTGCCATGCTTACTTTCTCCTTCTGAGCATTCACAGCATAAAGGAAATCATTTAAAATGTCATCTAGTCCCATTTCACCCTTCCCACCAAACTGGTTTATGCATTCTGGCTCTACGGATGGAAATGCCTGCTAGAAGCCTGAGTGATGTGGGGCAGGACAATGGGGGTTAGAGAATGTTTGGAAAATGCAGTTTGCCTGCTTCCCATGAGTTCTAAAATCACACACACACACACACACACACACACACACACACACACACACAAGACACAAACATGCCAGCCCCATGGACCCTGCCTACCCTCTTCTTGGCATGATCGGATCAGGAATCTCAACTAAAAATCACAGTTGCAGGAAGTCTTCCCTTTATCAACAATTTTACTTTGCACGGTTTCAGTTACCTATGGTCTAAAAGCTAGCATGCGTATCTTTTTAAAACTTTTAGTAGAGAAAAACCACTTTTATGGCTTCTATCTAGATGTCCTCCCAAAGCCTCATGCAGTCATGAGCAGGGATTTTCTGAGGTGGCTGGGTCAGGGTGTATTCAAGCACTGTCACCCTAAGGGTACTTTGGAGAAGATATAAGGGACAGAAAGAGCTGCAGAGGATCTTGCTTGCTGCTTGATCTTTGCTACTTCACTGCTTTGCTGCCTCCTGGCTACCATGAGCTGCCGCTTCTCTGCCAGCCCCTCTGCCGCGCCTCCTCACCTTGGAATCATCTACCTTTGGACTGAAATCTCCACCAACTGTGAGCCAAATAAACCTTTCCTCCTTAAACTCTGACTGTCAGGTATCTGTCTCAGCAACAAAAAAAGTAACTAAGGCAGCCACATTCACATACCTTTTAGTACTTTATTTTATTAATTATTCTGTTTTATTTTTGCTGTTACGATCTTACTTAATTTGCAAGTTAAACTTTATATTGGGTTTATATGCACAGGAAAAATACATACATACATATGTATTATCTTTCAGCTCTATACACATATATATATGGTTT
>PVIR01015087.1:0-39005 GCA_004026965.1 Petromus typicus | reverse complement strand
CTGGGTGTGGAGACCCACACCCAGCAGCAACCAGTACCACATACCACAGTGCCGGGCGTGGTGGCTCACGCCTGTAATCCCAGCACTTGGGAGGCAGAGGCAGGAGGATTGCTGTGATGTGAGTTGGAGGCTGAGCTCAGGGCCAGCCTGAACCACAAAGCGAGACCCTGTCTCAAAAAACCTAAAAAAAAAAAAAAAATTAGGATAATATTTAATGCGTTTCTTGGTTTTTTTTTTTTGAGACAAGGTCTTGCTTTGTAATTCAGACTGTCCCCTAACTTGTTATGTAGCTCAAGCTAGCCTCAAACTCAGCAATCCTCCTCCCTCTACCTCCTGAGTGAGTCACCATGCCTGGCATTGTGGTATGTGGTTATCAGGGATCGCGCTGAGGATCTTATGCTTGCCATGTAAACGCTGGAACCACTGAGCTAAATCTCTAGCCCATTTTGTTTTGTTTTTTGAAACAGGGTTTTGCTGTGTAGTTCCAAGGCTGGCTTTGAACTCACAGAGTTTCCTAGGCTGGCCTTGAGCTCATGGTGATCTCTTGCCTCAGCCTCCCAAGTGCTAGGATTATAGGAATTACAGGCATGTGCCACCATGCGTGGCTACCATTTTTAACTGATTTTCTCAGTGACAAATCCAAGCAGTCTCCAACATTAACATTTGTTGCTACTCTGAAGTAGACCCATTTTTATTTGTGTGGTTTACTTTAAGACCCAATAATTCTGGTAGATTTTTGGTGGCTAGTCTTTAATATGTACAAATAATTGGTTGACTTGTCAGTTTTTGCTTAGCTATATTTTTCTCAAACACTAGTGAAGAGTAAATCTGATTTGTTTTGTGGGCCTAGTTTTTAGATCAGATCCAGCATTTTATAAAGCTGTTCCCTTGTTTTTGTACTCTGAAAGCAATTATTGTAAAGAATGATATATGACTTTACTCTAAGATTATGATATACAAGCTATACTCGTAGGAACCTAAGAATGTGCCAGACATTCTACCTGTTTTCTCTCATTTACTTCTCATAGCCAGGTTTGAATGATGGTTGTATAGTAGCACTTTTTACTTATATGTTGGCTAATTCCTAGAAGACTTTTTAAGTCTAATCTTTCCCCAGGTTCAGGTGACCAGTACTCAGAAGATATCTGTAGGTTTTGATGACAATGACCTTAACCCAAGTTATTTTAATTGTCTTATATATAGTTTAAACAGGACTATACTTCAAACAGAACTGATGTTGATTAATAGTATTCTAGGGCCAGGGATTTAGCTCAGTGGTTCCTGGCATCTGCCTGGCAAACACAAGATCCTGAGTTGGATCACCCAGTAACCACATACCACAATGCTGGGCATGGTGGTTCATACTTGTAATCCCAGTACTTGGGAGGCAGAGGCAGGAGGATTGGTGTGAGTTCCAGGCTAGCCTGGGCTACACACTGAGTTCTGGGCCAATGTGAACTACAAAGCAAGATCTTGTCTCAAAAAAACCAAACAAACAAAAAACTAGTATTCTAACTACTGAAACTCAAAATCATTATGTGTTAACTCTTTCAGCTCAGAGAGGGAAAATTGACAGGAAGATTTTGTTCAGATTGGGACCTTGTTTATATCTGTGAGTTTATTCAATGATACTTTGGTTGTCAAACTCAGTTCATTCCCAATTCTCATTCAGACACCCAAAAGTTTGAGAACTGAACATATTTTCTCCATAAGAAGTAATGGAAAACCAAACAATTGGTTCTGAGGCCCAAAAATTACCCTTACAAATTCATTTTTCCAGAATGTTGACAAGTTTCACAATGGTTTCCTTCTTAAACTCTATTGGGATTTTCACAGTTTTCTCTTAGCTTTACTGCTGGCAACACTGACTTTCTTTAGAGCCTTACATAAGTGAAGTGTAAAAGAATAAGAGCACAGAGATGAATGTTTTAATGCATTAACACAAGTGAGGGCAGCATGTTTAGACTGAAGTGCCACCCCTTCGTGTCCATGGTGAGAAGTGACATGTGACTGACTCTCAGCCAAACAAGTCTTTCTAAGTTGGCCTTTTTGGTTCAGAATCCAGCTTAATTATGAACACTTTGCAGATTTTTTGTTCTAACTTTGTTGTTTGGGTAGTGCAAAGTTACAGGGTGGAGCTGTTCAGCAACTGAGCATCATTGCAAGTGGAAGAGCTTCTCATTCCCATTTCACACACAAGGAGACTGAGACCATGTTGTTAATGAATAGTGAAGCCTGTATTTGGGCATGGCTGGGTCAGTGCCCTTTCTTCTATATCATTGTGCTTTCATATATGATGAATATATTGCTAGAGTCACTTTATCAGAAAAAGGTTTTTTGTTGTTGCTCATATTTACAGCATTATAAAAAAATTTTATTTTATTAGTACGTGTTTATAGTACATAAAGTTTACATTCAGCTTAAGGGGTAGATACCTGTGCATAACACAGCCTGATTCTTTTTTAATTCCTTTCCCCTTCCCAGTCATATCCCTACCTCTTTCTTTAAATCCTCTTTCCCATTTTCATTCTTCTATTGTTAGTTCATGGTTATGTCATACATTGTCCCCATTCATTGTGGATATTTGGGACATGTAAGTGACAGAGCATAGCTTTTTTTACTTCCTCTTTCCTGCACCTCCTCTATCCCTCATTCTATAGGAATTTGTCAAAGATCTATCTCCTAGTTTCCTTCTATAGGTCCTTTATTTTGCTCTTCATTTGTACTTTACCTTACTCAAAAGAGAGATACCATATTATATTTAAGCCTATGTGTCTTATTTCACTTAACATTATATATTCTAGGTACATCCATTTTCCTACAAATGTCCTGAATTTATCTTTTATAGCTGAGTAATATTCTACTGTGTATAGATACATTTTCTTTATTCTTTCATCTGTTGATGGGCATACAGGTTAATTCCAGGATTTACCTACTGCAAATTGTGCTTCTATAAACATTAATATGCATGTATCACAGTAATGTCATGCCTTTAGCTGTCTTAAGAAGATGTCTGTAAAGGGAATAGCTGGGTCAAATGCAATATTTTATTTTATTTTATTTTAGAGACAAGGTCTTACTGTGTAGTCCAGGTTGGCCTTGAACTCAGTGTGTGGCCCAGGCTGTCCTCCAATTTGGAGTAGTTCTGTTTGGCCTTCCCAGTGGTGGGATTATAGGCATGCACCATCACACCCAGCATGGGATTTCTAATTTTAGTTCTTTGGAAACTCTCCATGCTGCTTCCTGTAATGGTTGAACTAGTTTACATTTCCACCAACAATGTAGGGGAATTTCATGACAACTTTTATTATTGCTTACTTTCTTGATGATTGTCATTCTCTGGTATAAGGTGAAATCTTAAAGTTTTAATTCACATTTCTCAGAGATGTTGAACATTTTTCTGTAAGTGTTAGCCATTTGTACTTCTGAAAAGTGTCTATTCATTTTATTGGCCCAGTTCCTGATTGATTCTTTACCTTGAGAAGTCTTAAGTTATTTTGAGTTCTTTATGAATTCTGTATATTTGTCTTCTGTCTGAGGAATAGCTGGCAAATCTTTTCCCGTTCTATAGGTTGTGTCTTCACTTTGCTGATTGTTTCCTTTGCTGTGGAGAAGCTTTTCAGTTTCCTGTAATTCTATTTGTTGATTCTTGCCGTCCTTTATGGTGCAGTTGGGAGTTTTGTTTAGAAAGTCCTCACCTATGCTGATGACTTCAAGTGTTTTACCTATTTTGTCTTCCAATAAATTTATTGTTTCTGTTTTAGTGTTTAGTTAAATCTTTGATGCATTTTGATTTTAGTGTAGTACCTGGTAAGAGATATAGGTCCAGCTTTGATCTTGGGCATGTAGATGGCCAATTTTCATAATATCATTTGTTAGTCTAGCTTTCCTCCAACATATATACTTGGCTTTTTTATTAATGATCAAATAGTTGAATGTGTCTGGGAATATTTCTGTATCTGTTCTGTTTCAGTGATCCACATATCTGTTTTTGTGCCAAAACCATGCTGTTTTTATCACTGTTGCTATGTAGCGTAACTTTAAGTCAGGTATTGTGCCTGACTTAAATGCCTACTAGCAGATTTTAAAAAAAAATCTCCTTTAAACTATGACAGTTTGCTTCATCTTTCTTGATTACACTTTGGCTCTTTCTTTGCAATTTCAGTTTATTCGGGTGCTTGTGATCTTCGGTGTTATTTTTAGTTAAGTTGAAGCTCACTGATGAGTCCACTGATTGTTCATTTTTTATTTATATTGACTTATGTATTTTCATAGTGAACTCTTTGCTTTTAAAAGTAACACAAGCACTGAAAATAACTGAAAATTTAAAATAGAGAAAAGAAAAAGCTATTATTGGCTATCATTAACATTTTAGTTTTTCTAGGCCATATGCATTTTTAGTATATCCTTTACTTGTTTTATTTCAGCAGTTACCAAAGCTAGTGTTTTTAAGCTGGCAAAGAACTCCAGCTTGTAGAAAAAATAGCTAATTTATTCTTAGCAGATATTGAGTAGCGATCATCATGACAAGAAGTATGGGGAAATTATGAAGCACATGTACCTTTTTTTTTTTTTGAGACAAGGTCTCACTTTCTAGTTCAGGCTGGCCGTGAGCTCAGCCTTGAACTCACAGTCCTGCCTCTGCCTCCCAAGTGCTGGGATGACAGGCATGAGCCACCACACCTGGCACTGTGATATGTGGTACTGATTGCTGGTGAGTGTGATTCTCCATACCGAGTATTGTTGTATGTGGTTACCAGGGATCGAACCCTGGCCCTTGCACTTGCAAGACAGGCACTGGAACCACTGAACTAAATTCTCAGCCCACATGTACTTTTTTTTTTTTTTTTTGAGACAGGGTCTCGCTTTTGTAGTTTAGGCTGGCCCTGAGCTCAGCCTTGAACTCACAGCAATCTTCCTGCCTCTGCTTCCCAAGTGCTGGGATTATAGGTGTAAGCCACCACGTCCGCATGTACTTTTAAGAAATGATGCTGGGCTGGGAATATGACTCAGTGATAGAGTGCTTGCCTAGGTGTACAACGCCCAGGGACCAATACCCAGCACTGCAACAATTAAAAATGAAATGCTGAGGAAATTCAGTGAACCCAGATTTAATCAAAGAAACCATGGGCCTACTTTACAGAAGTGGCAGGGCTTTGGTTTATCTTGCAGGTGGGTAGGGTTTAGTGTAGACGTAGGCTAGAAGAAAGCATTTCTAGGCTGAGAAGGATGATACCTGTGGAGGAGTAAATTTTAAAGGAAAGGGTGAATGTCACAAAACTAAGGACCTTGAAAATGGGACAGGTAGTTTTTAATTTGGAAAAAATATTAACTGTACCATAGAGTAAATGAAGCAGGTAGTTACCTAGGGAGGTTTTGGGGATTGGTTTGATGGCATTGAGAATGGAATAGGAGAGCTGTCTCTGACATTTCAAACAGAGATCAGAGGAGTTAGTCTCTTCTCTTTTTTGCCTGCTCTTCTCCCATGTTTACACTGTCTTCTTCTTTACATCTTACAGAACTTTGCTTAAATGCCAGCTTTTCTTAGTGAGGCCTTGACCACCTTTTAAAAAAATTTTATCCTAAGTTTAAGGCATGACCTATGTGCACCCATGTTTATAGCAGCCCAATTTGTGATTGCTACATCTTGGAAACAACCCAAGTGTCCATCAACTGGAGACTGGATAAAAAAGCTGTGGTTCTTCTACAGAATGGAGTATTACTCTGCCATAAAAAGTGATAAGTTCGAATCATTTATACTTAAATGGACATACCTTGAGGATATTGTCATAAGTGAAATAAATAGGGCACAGATAGGTACATATCACATCTTTTCTCTGGTATGAGAAAATAAAGATGTAAATGAGTCCTAGAATTGTATGTTATATATTGTGACATAGAAAATGCTCAGTGTAAAATAGGGTGAAGGGGGAAAAATGATGAGATTGTAACAAAAAAGTAAGGAAACAAATTTTATGTATATGGGGGGGCGGTAGGGTGGGTAGGGCTATGGGAAAAATGAGAATTAAGTTGTGTCTTATACTGGTACAAATCCCCATTATGGAATGCAATCATGATGCATATATGTAATGTACCAATAAAGATTAAAAAATTTTTAAAAAATTTTATCCTTCACTTTTTTTTTTACTATATTTACTGACCTACTTTACATACATACTGTCCTACTATATTTATTATCTCCGTAGAACTAGAAGGTAAGTTTTTTGATAGCTTTTGTTTACTAATGTATGTTAAGTGCATAGATAGTACCTGCTACCTCACATGCATCCAGTAAATATTTGTTAAATGGCAATAGGTCTTAGTTGTAAAAAGGTAAAATGCAGAAATTAAGAAGAACCTCTTGAAAGAAAAATAAAGAATAACTCCAGAAGTTTTATACCTGGAAAAGTCTTTAATAAGAAATTTGACAAGAGAAAGATTAAGGGGAAATGAATTTTGGTCTGAGCATGTTGAGTAGCAAAATGGAATTTGCTCAGTAGAAATTAAAGATAAAAAGTGATCTTAGTTGGAAATGGAGGGGAATCTAGACAAATAAATGACTAGCCAATATTTCTCTTTCACCTTATTCTTTTTCTTTTAGTTCTAGTGGTTTAAGAAGCCACTTTAAGTGCAGTATTCTAATCCTGAAGTCTTAGCTTGATTTTGATACTATCTCAGTTCACTTGAGTATTTTTCCCTCATATGTCATGGGTCCGTGCTCTTTTTCCTCTCACTTCTCTAATACTGAAGGAATATGTATTTAGAATGTGATCTTATGTAAATGTGATCTTTAGTAAAGTGTTTAGTCTCTTGGGAATCTTCCCTGGTTCCTGGCTGAGGTAGAAGACAAGAGGTTTCCTGTTTGGGACATGGAATTACATTACTAGCTTCAGGTCACTGATGTTTCAGGTTGCTGATGTCTCAGGCATCATGTTTGCTGTCTCTTAGAGTTTCTTGATGTCTGTCTTTTTAAATAAGATACTGGGACTGTTTTTGCTTTTTGAACACTGGTAAACACTGGTGCTATTGTATTTCTAGACCATCTTTACTTTTCTGTTTGAATTGATCTAATTGAAAATTCATTCTTCTTGTAGTATTGAAGACACTTGAATTCATGTAACTTGAAAATTTAAGAAAATCTTCATTCATAAGAATAGGTGTATATGGGCCAGGGATTTAGCTCAGTGATCCCGGCACCTGCCTTGCAAGTGCAAAGGTGTGGGTTCAATCTCTGGTAAGTACATACAACAATGCTGGGTGTAGAGACGCACGCCCACCAGCAATCAGTACCACATACCACAATGCCGGGCATGGTGGCTCATGCCTGTAATCCTCCCAGAACTTGGGAGGCACAGGCAGGAGGATTGCTGTGAATTCAAGGCTGAGGTCAGGGCCAGCCTGAAGTACAAAAGTGAGACCCTGTTTCAAAAAAATAAAAAGTAAGTGAAATGAGGAAAGGAAAATTTACCTGTAACTTTAGATGAGGAATGTTGTGGTATTTGAGCCCAGTACTTAGCTCTTAGTTTTCTAGTAACAGTGACAAATATGAAAACCTGATAGTCCATGTAGATTTCATTGACTATTGTTGATAATTTATGAGAAGCCTGCTGTCTTCATTAAATCACCAACGAACGATGCATTGCACAGAGAATCTCCACGTGGTGAGGGTCATTGCAGGCTCTGACAATCTTGATTTTCGTTTTCGAGCATCCTGTTTAACATACTGGGGATTCTGCTTAGTACTACGGCCAGCATCTTTCTTCTCCATTTAAAGCGCTGAGTCTAATTTGAGCATTGTCTTTCCCTAATACCGGTGGTACGAACAGCCGGTGTAAAGTTAGGACATTTGAATCAAGCTTTGCTAAGTGCTAGAGGACAATGGATAGAGAGCGAACTATTTAGTTTGGCTTACAAAGACATTTTCCTACTGTCCTTATCATTTGACCTATCTCCATTTGGCAGATATCATCAGAGTACTGCCACCAAAGGTGAAGAGAGCCAGACATATGCCTTCTTTAAAGAGACTCAAGTAGGTCAGGTACAGTGAATGTCTTTATATTTAAAGAGCTGCATCATTTCTGGATGATGGATATGGAAGGGGAGGACTTGAGGAGAGATTTCACTTATCCAGAGATTGTGACACTCCCGTACCTGGTAATCCTGATATTCATACAAAAGATAGCTATATATATTAGTACGAAGGACATTCTTTGATTAGAGGCATTCTGATTTTATTGGGAATAACGAGCTTCTCTCTGCAGGACAACAGAGTATACTATAGAAGTCTTTATGTAGGAATCATTGAGAAATAAAGTAAACAGTTTGGTTTACTTTGTATGTGTTGTAAGGATTTACTTTCCTTATTCTGCAGTTGCTGGCTACTTTAGGTTTATTCCAGTGTTTCCTATTCTCACCAACAGGATTGAACCTTTTTAGTTTTGTTAATTTGCTTTAAGATAGTGATTCTATCTAGATTTTCTAGGTATGAACCTCACTGATTACATAATAGAGGTAATTTTTAGTGCTAAGACACCTTGTACAGGAATCTTGTTACAGTTCTACAGTATAAGACTCTTAAATATGCAGTGAAATACAACTAGGTCCCATGAGACAAAGCAAAAACAGAACTTTTAAAAAATATATGTTAGTAGCATAGATTCAGGTGCGTATTTGGGAATACAGCTAAACCTGAAGAGGAAGAACAAAAATCAGAGACTCACACATGCGCGCATGCACACACACACATACACAACATATGTATTGGTTTTTCCTTGATATATTCATTCCCAAATTGAACTATAATGTGCTCTAATTGAGTCTTTTTGTTTAGCACATGGCTGTTGATTTGAGTATTCTCCAATTGAGAATCTGACATTTTAATTTTGTTATTCAGAGTGGAACAGATTTATATAAAAATATCAAGATGGTCTGTGATTTCCTTCAACAATAATTATATGTAATTATTTTACCAAAATAAACAAGTTAAAGTAGCTTAGTTATTTTATCTCATTTTACATTTGGAACAAAATTACAAACCAGGGGGCAGTCTGCTTATGTTTCTCAATGAGAAGAGATAATTTCTGATTGCAAGTCCCACCAATGCATTATAAAATTAGTCCTGATACCAAAAGTGTAACATAGCAATATAGATCACTATCTTATGACCAAGTGCTGTGTTTTTTCCTTCTATTATTTTGCTTTCTTCTCTTTCATGATATATTTTACTTCTGTTCTTTTCCTAGGAACTTTTCTATTTAATTAAATGTCTTCATAGTCTTATATACTTGTTCTCCCCATAATTACAATTCTTTCTTACACTTTACCTTTTTTAAAAATTCCACATAAGTGTTTTTGTTAGGTAGATCTCATCTCCATATAAGTTTTGTTAGAGCCAACTTGTCCTTGGCTTATGATGGAAAGGAAGGAAGGGTATCAAAGGATTTATGGTAGGCATCAGGCAGAAATCTTAGAGGATACTCTGAAAGAACCAACAAGTTCAAAATTAACTATGGGTTACAAACAATATACCCATAAGGAAGTTGCCCAAAGCAACTGGTGCTTCAGTCTAATTTAGTTTAGGATCCTGGAAACAATGAAAAAAACCATATAAAACAAATAGTTTTAATAAGCCATATAGACCAGCAATTTTTGACTTATATCACATAACTCTACAAGATAATGTTCTATGCTATCTATATCTTTAATTCTCTAGAGTATAAATAATATAGAAGACTTTATGCCTCTATCCTACCAGACCCTTATTTTTAACTATTTGTCTTATGGCTACCTTCTTCAGTAACCAAAACTGACACCAGTGATTGGAAAAACACATGTCTGAACATCTAGATTTTGAGGTCTAAAAATTTTTTTTTAGATTTTTTGAGACAGGGTCTCACTTTGTAGTTCAGGCTGGCCCTGAGCTGAGCCTCAAACTCACATCATAGCAATCCTCCTGCCCCTGCCTCCCGGGTGCTGGGATTACAGGCGTGAGCTACCACGCCCGGCACTGTGGTATGTGGTACTGGTTGCTGCTGGGCGTGAGTCTCCACACCCAGTATTGTTATGTTTTTGCCGGGGATCAAACCCAGGTCCTTGCGCTTGCAAGACAGGCGCTGGAACCACTGAGCTAACTCCCCGGCCCTTGAGGTCTAAAAATTTATTAGTTTGCTTTTACAGGCCATGCCAAATTTCAGTTTTCAAATACACGTAGTTTTGTCTCAAAAGACAAGTGTTCCCTGAATGGAGTTGAGAGGATGATTATATCCTCATGCATCAAAGGGAAACCATGATGTAGTGTTTGAAAAAGTTCTTACAAGAATTATACAATATGCAAATATTATAAAAGCCTTTATGTTTTGGCTGCTGTTTGACATTGTGTGTAACAAGTTGATGAATATTTCAAATGAAAGAAGATAAGAACATTAAAACTTGTGTAACTACATGTTGTGGTTCACCAAGTCTTTAAGATTTTTAATAGTGTCCTCTTTTTGGCTGAGTTCAGCAATTTGTTTTTTCTTCAACCTGCACAGGTTAGGCGTTACTAAGCTAAATACATACCAAAAGAAGCAGTTAATATGTAGAGTGTGTTTGCATATGTGGAACAGGATAAAATGATGGTTGACTGTTGGAATGTGTTCCCATCACTTTCAATGGTCAAACTTTGGTAGAACTACTTGACACTATATACTCTGAACATATATAACTTTAACTTAAAAATCTAATTCATGGCAATTATAAGTCCATTAATGCATTGTAAATCTGAAGTGTTGAATTTTCTTGATGGAAAACATTCTTAGATGGATGAAAGTGCACACAAAAGCCTGCAAATCTACTTGAGTTTTTTGTTTCTTTCTAAACATTCTTAAACTGCCACTAAAACAATGGGATAGATTAAGGCAAATATAACAACCAAATTATAGATTAGTATGTAATGGGCTGGGATATAGCTCAGTAGCACAGTGTCTGTCTGGCAAGCATGAGGTCCTGAGTACAAAAAAGATTAATATGTGATAAAATAAAATTCAAGGTACAAAACAGTAGAAGGAAAAATTAGATTTTTATAATAAGATGTACCATTCTCCATGATATTTTACTTATGCAATTATTAAAATTTCTCAGTATATGTAATTAGAATGTTAGAAATTACAAGAAGAAATCTATAAAAATCACTGCAGAGTAAGAAAGCAAAATTTGAATAATATAATACAGACTTAATGTGTTATAATAATGAATAGTATTTTTTTAGACTACTTCTGGAATTTTCTAGGAAATTGACAATATCAAAATATACAAAGAACATTCAAATTAGAAATTAACAAAAGCCGGGCCGGGGATTTAGCTCAGTAGTTCCGACACCTGTCTTGCAAGTGCAAGGACCGGGATTCGATCCCCCCTAACCACATAACATACTGGGCATGGAGACTCACCCCAGCAGCAACCAGTACCACATACCACAGTGCCGGGGGCATGGTGGCTCACGCCTGTAATCCCAGCACTTGGGAGGCAGAGGCAGGAGGATTGCTGTGATGTGAGTTGGAGGCTGAGCTCAGGGCCAACCTGAACTACAAAGTGAGACCCTGTCTCAAAAAACCTTAAAAAAAAAAAAAAAGAAATTAACAAAAGCCAAAATAATATATTTACCTAAAAATTTAAGATTACTCTTCTCAGTAATCTGTGGTTATAGAAGTTATAGTTAAGGGTGGGAAGGGGAATGGGAAAATATGAGAATTAAATTGTGTCATATACTGGTACAAATTCTCAAGGTTGAGTGTGATCATAATGTGTATATAAAATATACCAATAAAATCAATTAAAAATAAAAATTAAAAAGATTTTTAAAAAGAAGTTATAGTAGTAATTACAAATCATAAATCAACAAGGATTTAATAATTGATTCTAATAATTTATAGATTACTTTTTAATTTTCTGTATACATAATTGTGTCATCTGCAAATGACAGATGTATTTCTTTCCAGTTTATCTTTTATCTGTCTGTCTGTCTGTCTGTCTATCGCTTTTTTTGAGACAAGGTCTTGTTATATATTTTAGACTGGCGTTAAATTCACTTGAACAGTTACAGGCTAGCCTTAAACTTTACAGCTGTCCTTCTGCCTGAGCCTCCCGAGTTGGGATTATACACGTGTGCCATGATAGCTATATTCCTTTTTTTTTTTTGATTTGTACTTGGTGAGGCCTTTAAAACAGTGTTGAGGAGAAGTAATGATAGATGCCCTTTTCTTCTGATTTTAGGGGAAAGCTGTCCATCATGGATCATTAATTATAAAGATTGCTTTATGCCTCTTCCTTAATTTAATAAAGTATCTTCAAATTTCTTATATTGCAGCTTGCTAAAAATTTTTTTAAATTATGAGTGTTCAGTTTTATCATGGAGAGGTGATGATATCACCTAACCTACCATATTCTTTTATTTTTTTGCATCTAAGTACAATGCATACACACACATACACACGCACACACACACACACACACACACACACACACACACACCTCTAAAATGTCTCTCTCTTCTCTATTAACCTTCCTTAAGTTTTTATTTTGTTGTTTTTTGTTTTATGAGACAGGGTCTCACTTTGTAGTTCAGGCTGTCCCTGAGTTCACTATGTAGCCCAGGCGAGTCTTAAACTCAGCAGTCCTCCTGCCTCTGCCTTCTGAGTGCTGGGATTACAGGCGTGATCCCCACACCCAGCAAGCCTTCCTTGAGTTTTTGTGTAGGTGTCATCTTTCAAAGAACTCTCCCTTTTTATGCTTTGAAATATTTATTCTCTTCAGTGTGAACCAGAGGGCAAGAATCTGAAGAATCTTATGGTTTAATGGAGTTACCAGATAAACAGATATAAAATGAGGGCAAAGATCTCAGATCTGATAGCTCCTCTAAAAGTTGGATTCTTTCTCTTTGCAGGTTACATATAGTGTTCTTTCCTGGTTGAAGCCTTAACTTTCTATTTTTAAAGTTAATAATTGCACAGCACCATGGACTTGTTTCTTCAATCATGTCCCAGTAGACCTTTTAGTATTTGCTGGCCCAAGTATTGTCTCCTCTGCCTTAAGTAAAAGGCAGCCCGTTTTTACATTTCATATTCTGTGCCCTAGCCTAGGATGGTCTGCTGTGGTAAAATCATTGCTATACTTCTGTATTGGTACAATGAAGCCATAGTGTCTTCTGCAGTCATTCTTGCTTTGTAGAGGAAAAGATTGCGTCCTTTGCCTTGTCCTATTCGAAGAATAACACCATAAATTGTCTGATAATTCTTATTTTCTTTTTGTACTTTGAGGATAAATATATGTTGATGTAGCTCTTGGGACATTTTGTTCATCTACATAGTGGAGCTGGGATCTGATATTTATTAGGCTAATTGCAAACATTTCATGATTAATAAATTGTGATATTTATTGTATTAGTCACCTTTCTAGTGCTGGGACCAAATACCTGACATACACTGTATAGAGAAAGGCGATATTTTGGCTCTTGGGTTGGTAGCCCGTGGCTAGCTCTAAGCCAGAAACATTTTGGTGGAAGGGTGTGATAGAAAACTATTCATAGCAGCCAGGAAGCACAGCCAGAGACCAAGAGAGCTAGGGAAAAGTTACATGCCCAAACAGCATGTCCACAGTGTCTTATTTCCTCTAACAAGCTCCACCTCCTAAGTAGCACATTGAGCTAGGAATTTAGTGATGGATTAATCCATTGATGGAGTTAGCAAGCCATTGTCTAATCACCTTCCTAAGGCTTCACGTTTGGAGCTTTCTAAGGGTTAGTTTTGATTCTGTGTCCATCCAGCATCTAGGACAGGGAATGGCATGTAGTAAGGGCTCCAAAAAAATGCTTGTTAAATGAATATATGAACACATTTTAAGCATTTTTATTGAATGCTGAGTTTTAACCTTCAAATCTAAATTTAATCTTTAAATCTTCTGTGATTTATACTATTAATATTTAAGAGATAAATTGAGGATATTTAGGCTCATAAAGTAATTTTCTTAGGATTATTTAGTAACTGGCTGACAGATAGGATTTGAACTGTCTTAGAGTTTCTGTATCCCTCGAATTTAATCAGTGTATCCTTAAAAGACTAATTAGTAAAATTAAAATCTAATAAGAAACTGTATAAAAGCGTGTTTAGATTGGGGAAAAATAAAGTAAGTCAATTTTTCAGTACTTACTGTCAGAAGTTTCCCATTTCTTTTTGGACAGTGGGATTAGGCAGAACAAACACATTTGCTTTCACCTTTCAGCATGTTTTGAAGGTAGTACAAGGGGCAAAAAATGAATGTTAGTGAGGCATTTTAATTTTTTTCTAACAACATCAAATAGGTACAATATATTCACATTTTTCAAAATTCACCACACATCTTCCAAAGTATCAGTGGATGTGTAGTGAAGCCTCTCCTCACTTTTGTCTCCTGGGCGTGCAGTTCTGTTTCTTCCTAGCTGATGTTACCTGTTGCTTTCAAATCCTTGGTGATACACAGTACATAAGCCATTGGAGGTGTTCTTTCTCCCCCATCCCTTTTTTTCTAAAACACTATATCAAACATACTGCTCTACTCTTGATTTTTTACTTAATATATATAGGTAATCAGTCTATATCAGTATATAAAAGTGCTTTCTTTTTTATTTTATTTTACTTTATTTCATTTTTCCCCCTTTAATTATAGATACCTATTTTATAAAACATTGGCTTTCAGTGCTTTTTTGTTGTTAGCTGTATGTTTTTTCATTTTATAGTAGTATAATCATTACACTTTACCAATTCCATTGATAGATACATATGAAAGATTAGAAATAATTTAGTATAAACAAGAAAGTTTATGGTCCATAAATCACTTTTTACATGTGCAATAGGCTACACTCCTTCTAGGTAACAGGGTATGTTCATTTGTTATTTTGACTGTGCCATGTTCTCCTTTATTAACATGGTGGTAGAAGTTTATTCAAGACAGTGAGATACATCATTACATGAAATGGGTTTGAGGGGGTATCTAAGTGGGAACTGTGGATAGCTGAGAGTACTGAAAGGTAAGAAAAGGACTTCAAAAAGGAAAACAGTAAAGGTAAAAGAAAATTCATTTGCTTGATTATTTTATGGCAGCTTGTGATGGTAGCTATCACCCACGTTGATAAAACATTCTTGGAATGTTTATTCAAGAAACATATACTGGATTAGTCTTGTATGCCAGATACTAAACAATGACCTCTAAGGATTCAAAAGTCCAGAAAGTCTTAACAGTCCTTGTCCTGAAAAATGTCGTTGTTTAATGGAGTTAACAGATAAACAGAAAGTGAGGGATACTGCTGAAGTTGTTGTATATGGAAGATATGAACCTAAACTGAAGTAGTGATAAATTGAAAATTTTAATGTGTGATGTGATATAACAGAATAATGTAACCTTACTAACATAGGGATCATTGAGTTTTAGAACCTTTTGTTTAGTGCAGAATATCCCTACTTTTGGTTGCTGATCCAAAAGTGTCTGCTTAAATATCTTTAATGAAAAAAGGTCATTCTTTTGGAGGCAGCTGATTTAATTGCAAAGATGAGATGTAGCTGTGAGAAAGTGAGTTTTTGTAGAAGAATTTGCTGCATTTTGATTCACACTTTGATTTAGTGTTGCTGTGAGAGGAGTGGACCCAGTTGATTCTTCTATGGAAGGAGGTGTTTGTCTCTTAGACAAGGATGATTTTCAAGTCCTATTTTAACTCTGACATACATTTATGTGCAAATTTATATGCAAGTGACACTGAATACTTACTACATAGGACATTTGAGGATTATATATACTGTTCTGTACCATCATGGATACAGTAAACAGTACATACACTTGATTAATTTAAAATCAGTTAAGCAAATTACCCAAATCTGCTAAGCAAAACTTTTATCTAGTAGTTGTGTGGTTTATTTTGAATTTAAATGAAAACCATTATATTAGCCCATGTGGTAAATATTTTGCCATTGGGCAGCCTATTCTTAGTATATCATTCTCTCATATCAGTTAACATTATGTTAGCTAACCCTGTGGAGCCTGAGAGACTGGAGCATGAAGAAGGTATTGTGGAAAAATAATTGATTTTGAAGGAATTTAGTAGTGTCCCCATACTTCTAAGATGAGATATGTGTCAAATTATAAGTTATACTTCTTAAATTCTTTATAAAAGGCAGGATTCAATGGAATTTTATCTGAGGTAATTAGATTTTTATTCTGAAATGTTATCTTGAGTACTTGGTATGTGTTTTTGGTTTTTTGTAATAAAGAGAATTGCATGCACAGCCTTCACAGTGGACTATATCCCAACCCTTTTACATGTAAAAAAAAAAAGTATTTTTTGAGATACCTGCTTAAATTACCTAGGCTGGGCTCAGAATCTTATAGTCGTGCCACAGCACTGAAATTTTCTAGTTTGCCGTCATGCCTCTGTGTGCTTTGTATTTGACAAGCTCTTTTTGAGATGAGTGTTGCAGGTTAGCCCCAAAGAGTTGATTTGAGAAGAACCACCTAGTCAGTGCCTTGAAGAACAAAAATGAAGTTGTGGGCTGGGGGAAGTAGATGGTTAGCCTTGTGTACAAAGACAGGCCACATACTAAAAGCAGAAGAGCATCTGTATGGTATGCTTTTCTTCATAGGTGGAAGATGATAATTTAAAAAAGAAAGTTCTTTTTGAGAAGTGAGCATGGCATTGGGAATGAAGAAAAGGAAGAAGCGAGAAAACTTAAAAGGATGGGAGGAATACATTGTATGATAGAAAAGGTTGACATTAATACTTCAAAGGATTTTTTATAACTTTTAACTTTTGCTTTCACCTTTGGTAGCAGTGGTATAACCTGCTTTTAAACAGCAGCTAAGTGGACTGAATGAAAGACATGTTAGGCCTTCTACCTGCCTTTTGGTACATATTTGTAAAATCTGGAAATGCTTTCACCATAAAGTATAATTGTGCAATAGTGTGCAGAGTAAGGAACAAACCTGCAACCTTTGTGCTGCCTACAAAATCAGAGTGGGAAAAAGATTGGAGTCCACTCTTTGATGAAAGAAATCTTCATCGTTTTCTTCTTTTTTAACTGACTCTTTGGAATCTTGGGTTTTAATTATGTTTACTGCTTCTAACTGAACCACTTTGCTGAGCTGCTTAAATGAAAACACTGTTGTCTTAGCAAGGAGCCTAGGAGTCTTTGCAGGGTCCTTTTTGAAATCACTTTATTAGGAGTAATGTTGTATTTGGTTTTCAGTATGTTAGCTTTGCACTAATACCTAATAATGTTTTCTGAAGGCAGTCTCTAAGAATTCAGAGCACAAGTGAAAGGCCCAAAGTTTAGAGATGCACAGATAGCAAAGGACTTAGTGGCTTGTGAATTAGGGAAGTATAATGCCATGTCAGCTAATAAAGGAAACCTCTCGCTGCTTCATGTCCTCAAACATTTGAAAAAGAACATTAAATTCAGTCAGAATTTCAGAGAGGTGTTCTGGATTTGGGAAGATAGAGAAGACAAATGGCAAGGCTTGGGAAAAAGTATTAAATTGTTTTCATGAAAAGAAGTTTAAGTTGTATAGATACTTTCACTCTAGGCCTGGGAAAACAATTTTTTTTACCACTTTTAATTACTTCAATAAAGATGATAGAATTGTCTGTTCCTATAGTAAGTACGGGGTGTCCACCTCTTCACCTCTCTAAACAGACAGGTAGACTGATGAATCAACCCTTGGTAGTTCCGGCAATGAGAAAAGTAATCGTGTTCCTACGTGTGGCTTGCAGACGCAGTGAATGAAGTGACCATGGTGATCCTTAACAGTTGAGACCATGAGCCGGGATCTCAGTTTGGAATTTGTCACCTTGGTACCATAGTATGATGATGCCAAACCTGAGGGTCCTGCCAGTCCTCCCCACTCCCAGGTTTCTGAGATGAGATCTCACTGTGCAGTGTTCAGGCTGGTCTTGAACTCACTCTGTAGCCCAGGCTGGCCTCAAACTCATAGTCATCTTCTGGCCTCACCCTCCAGAATGCTGGGTATATCACCACTTCTGGCTTTATAATTTATATTAGTTTCAAAATGTATTAATGTACACATATTTGATGAATATCTCAAAAAGAAGATGTAGTTAGGGAAGGTATTATGTTTGTTTTCTGATAAAAAGTTATTATGGTTGTTAACATCTTGAAGTTACTTAAATTTGATTGTTTTATCTGGAAATCCTTCCACTAGGTAAGAGAGAATGAATTCATTCATAATAATTTTCTCTTGTACATCTATCTAGCAAATTATACGTATTTTCCAAGTTCTGAGTTAAATGCCCTGTGAAGATTTTCTTGATGGCTCTTTCACCTCAGCATAGTACAAATACTTTGATTATTCTTCTTGGAACCTTGGGTTTTAATTATGTTTAATGGCTCTTACTAAACCACTTTAATGAGCTGCTTAAGTGAGGATACCTTTGTTGTTTATCCCTCCATTCCCATAGCCCACATTACACCTCACATATAGAAATGCTTAATGAGTAATTGCAGAAGTAAATGAAAGAATCAAATTAGTGCCTTGGTATTTTAGAGTAGGGAATAGAAGGAGCTTGGGCAGGCGATGTCATTGTATACCTTTTTTTAGATCAAAAATTTAGCCTGTATATATATTTAAAAATTAAAAATCCAGCTTAATAAAAGAAGAGAGGTGTAACCATGGGCCTTTATTTTATTAAAAAATAAATTTGAATTTTGGAGAAATGGAAATTAAAAACTCATGTATTTGTGGGAATCTGTAAATTTTTAATTTATTTTTCTCTAATGTATTTTACTATGTGATAGAACATTAATCCATATTAAATGAATACTAATTTAGAGTGCAAAGTAAAACTTTTAAATTCTTTTAGGGGATAAACCCTATCTGAGTAAACTTTGTGTTATATGTTTTTATTTTCCTAATGACCTACTCTTATTGAAAGAGTAGAGAAGCGTTTTAGCACTTTTTTGGTTGCCATACTGTAATGACTTCTTTGAAAAGGAGAGTATATTTTTCATGATGTTCCTTATGTTGTATAGACAGAAACTAAACAGATGAATATATAAAAACCTTTACATTTCTGCCTTTCTTACTACCGTAATCCAAATTTACAAGTTAAATACAAAGGCAGCTACAAAAACCAAAAGTCACATTGATAGAATTATTTAGTGTGACAGATGATGTTTAAGTAGAAAAAAAGTAGTCTTAGGTCTGATTCTATTTGAAATGTTTCAGTAATTTAACTTTGGTGATAATAAAAGCTGAAAGTGCTTGTTTTCATCAGTAATGTACAAAATGGTCTTAATGACTTTAGGAGTTTATTGGAAAGTTTAGGATAATGAGACTTCATACCTAACCAAAACACTTGCCAGCAAGAATTCCTCAAGTAGCAGTAATGAGATGTCAGCTGTTTTGTTCATTAGAAGATAGGATTAACATTATTCTGCTATTGAAATCATTGTTAATTGGTTTTCTAAACCAATTATTGTTGGAATTGAGAATGGAAAAATGTCATTACATGCTTAAAAAACCATATTTGTGACTAATAAACTTTCACAAATTGTGGTACAAAGATAAGATTCATGTTAGATTTGCATACATTATAGTGCATATGTGATATTAGCTGTTTGGCTATTAATTTTTGAATATACCATGCCTATATTTTTGTATACTCTCACAATTCAAATTCCATATATTTTTTTCTCTCTTACAGTTACTGTGAAACTTGATCTCTCTAAAAAGTGTCTGACAAGGGCATTTGACCTGATTGAGGTCTTCACATAGCAGGAGAAGCAGCCATAAAAGCTCAGTAACAGTGCTTGTTTAGGTGGTTCATTGCTTTTCCCCCCATAATGTTTATCATTAGTTTTAGGTTATCTTTGAAATGAAAATACTTTTTAAGATTTGTACACAACTCTTAGATTCTTCTTCCTTTCTTGGTATGTTTGTGACCTCTTATTTGGGCAACATTGTTTTAGCAAATATTTTTCTGATCACTGTGTAGGGATTCAGAATTCAAAGCCATGAAAAACAAAACAAGATCCTTTTAATAATAACCAGAACCTTTAATAATAACCTTTAATAATAACCAGAACTGAATAAACTATGAATAGGTTGATTTGCATTTATTCTCTTGTAATGCGGAAAGGAATGTGGGAGCATACTGCAAAGAGCTACCAGTTCCCTGGAGGAGAGATTTCGATCACAGGTAAAGAAAACCTTGTCTAATAGTCTTAAAGGATGAGAAGAAGGGCCGGGGATTTAGCTTAGTGGTTCTAGCACCTGTCTTGCAAGCGCAAGGGCCCAGGTTCAATCCCCAGTAACCACAAACAATACTGGGCATGCCCAGCAGCAATCAGAACCACATACCACAGTGCCAGGCGTGGTGGCTCACGCCTGTAATCCCAGCACTCGGGAGGCAGAGGCAGGAGGATTGCTGTGATGTGAGCTGGAGGCTGAGCTCAGGGCCAGCCTGAACTACAAAGCGAGACCTTGTCTCAAAAAAAAGAGAAGAATAGGTGGTGGGTTTAAACTAGGCAGACAGAGAATATGTGTAAAAACCAAGGTCTTGAAAGTTATCATCATCATAATGGGAGTTTTTGGTCCTAGCCAGTCTTAAATGGTAGGCCAAGTGTAATATAGTCCTTATCTCATGTACAGTGGGGCAACTCTGATGGCCTTAGAAGTGGGGGAGAGTATTCATGGCAGTGTGTTTTAGATACAATAGTTACCATATTGTATTACAACATTCTGGTCATTGGTGTTCTTCAAGCACTATGGGTTATTAATTTTGAA
This sequence comes from Petromus typicus, assembly GCA_004026965.1. NCBI lineage: Eukaryota > Metazoa > Chordata > Mammalia > Rodentia > Petromuridae > Petromus > Petromus typicus. The sequence goes on along the minus strand of PVIR01015087.1, from coordinate 18,206 downwards.
TACTAAGCTTTTGGTAGAGATACTGTTGAAGGTAATGCTTACCAAAGAAACATGAGTGATATAGCTGTTGAGACATCAGAAGGACTCAGAAAGGATACCATCTTATAGTGGTGTTTTAATCTTTTCTGGGTCATAGACCCATTTGTGTGTTCTGTTAGAAACAGTAGACCTTGTCCTTGAAAATGCAAGTAGAGGGCTGGGGATTTAGCTCTGTAGTTCCAGTGCCTGTCTTGCAAGTGCAAGGGCCTGAGTTAGATCCCTAGTAACCACTTAGAACAATGCCAAGTATGGAGACTCATGTCCACCAGCAATCAGAACCACATACCACAGTGCTGGGCGTGGTGGCTCACACCTGTAATCCCAGCACTTGGGAGACAGAGGCAGGAGGATTGCTGTGAGTTCAAGCTGAGCTCAGGGCCAGCCTGAATTACAAAGTGAGACCCTGTCTCCCCCCAAAAAAGAGAGAGAGAGAGAGAGAGAGAGAAAATACAAATACACGTGCCTTTCTACAGGATTCATGTACTTCTAAAACCATTCCTATGAATTCCTAGCTAAGAATCTGTACTTAGGAAACTGTGCCCATGGAACTTGTACTTAAGTCCAACAAGCATCCTGTGAAGAACTGCAGTTTCTTTTAGCACCCTTTTAATAGATTATCATTTTATCTCTTTCTGGTTGTTTTCTTAAGTTCCCTTCATACCTAAGAAGAGTTAAATCAAATAGCTAAACTGTCCATGAAAATGGAAAACATTTGCTGTCCTGTAAAGGTAATAAGCAAATGTGCTAATTACAACAGCAACCAAGAAGCAGGTGTGCAGACATTAACAAGTCAGTTGGGGGTATCCAAGTAACCTCAGTCCTAATGCTTTGGTAGGAGGACTCGCAAGACTCAGAAAAGCTGTTATGCTTATGTCTGTAGTTTATTAACAGTGAAAAAATACAGATTAAAATCAGCAAAAGAGAAAAAATCTACAGTGTAATCTAGAAGAAACTAGGTACAAATTCTAGGTATCTTTTCCTAGTATAATAGGACAGGTGGTTTTCATTCTCTCAACAGCGATGTGACAGCATATGCAGTGTTGCCAACCAAGGGAAGTGCACTAGTCTTAGTGTCCATGACTTTTATTAGGGGACAGTCTGTGTGATTATAATCAGTTGCTTAGATTTTTATCACCCCCCCCATCTCACTAGCAAAGACATGTATTTATGGTAATTACAATGATATCCTGAGCAATTCAGTCAAATTTGTACATGTAGCCCAAGGCTAAACACCTAAACATTCTTATCAGGGAGACTGTTCTAGACATTCAGGGCTCATCTCAGAGGAACCAGTCAAGGCCATAACACATTGATCATTCAGGGAGTTAGCTTTCTTTTGGCCTGGCTGTCTGCCTAGTCATTCCTTTTCTACGTATTGTAGACTTCTGATTTGAACATAAGTAGCCATTCTACACATAGAGATTTTTCCCTTGTCCTTGCCATTGAGTGATAGAAAAGTTGGGTGGAACCTGAGGGACACACCTGCACTTTGCAGTCTTGTGGAAACTACTATGAAATGTAGGCACCTATTCTATCATTCATTCAATAAGCATTTTTAAGATGCTGCTATGTTTCAGGCTTATTGCTAGAGGGCAGATTTGCAGAAATCATTAATATAGTTTCTGTCATCATGAAGTTTACAGTTTCAAGAAAGAGGAAAAAATAGTAATTCTGAGGCTGGGGATTTAGCTCAGTGGTTCAGGTGCCTGCCTTGCAAGCACAAGGGCCCACTTTGATCCCTGGTAACCACAAATGCTGTGCCATGCATGGTGACTCACACCCACCAACAATCAGAACCACATACCATGCCGGGCGTGGTAGCTCACACCTGTAAACCCAGCACTAAGGAAGCAGAGACAGGAGGATTGCTGAGTTTGAGGCTGAGTTCAGGGCCAGCCTGAACTACAAAGTGAGACCCTATCTCAAAAAAAAAAAAAAAAAAGTAATTCTGGTAAACATTATCTACTTTGGGGAGCGTTTACCTTTACAAGAGGGCATAATTGAGGTATGTGTAGGTATATGTATGTATTGGAACATAGTGACCCCCCAGCCCCCAAGAGGTTACTTGGAGTTGAGCCCAAAAGATAAAGTATTCTTGGAGCATGTTAGGAATTGTTACTGAGCTAAATCCCCAGCCTCAGAATTACTATTCTTTACATCCCTGAGAGACTATCCTCATCTTAGCTGGAAAATATCTTTCTTGGGATTTGTATGATAGTGAAGAGAGACTATCTGGAGAGCTATGAATGTTTTCCGTTACTGCATTACCATAAGTCAGTTGAAATGGCATTCCAGACTGACAGTGAGTAGGTGATTGTGTTGTCATATATTGCTCCCCAGTCATGGACTTTGTAAATGCACAGCTTTAGGATAAGAACATCATTAAAAATCTTGAAAAGTTTCAATTGGGAGGGCAAACATTTGCCATATCTTTATGAAATTTCATATAACAAATATTTTCTGTACTTGGAAGAAAAATTTTTAGGAAAATGCCTAGGTCTAAATTTTTCTGTGTTTTCTTGAGTGCCTATGTATATGTTGCTTCCAACAGAGTTTAGAAGAGTTTTGTTTTTGAATAGTGCATGGAAATTGTGATAACTAACATTTACTGTCAATATATTCTTAATCAGGTTAATTTGAGACTGTTAACCTTGATATTTTTTCTATAGAGAATCTTGTGCTCTTTTTTTCCAGCATTGCAGTGTTTCTGCCAGCTCTGTACAAAGGACAATTACACCTGTGTGACAGATGGGCTCTGCTTTGTCTCTGTCACAGAGACCACAGACAGAGTTATACACAATACCATGTGCATAGCCGAAATTGATCTAATTCCTCGAGATAGACCATTTGTATGTGCACCTTCCTCAAAAACTGGGGCTGTTACTACGACATATTGCTGCAATCAGGACCATTGCAATAAAATAGAACTCCCAACTACTGGTAAGTTGTTGTATAACATTTTTCCCTCCGTGGCTATTACAGATATTCTTAGATTGACTACAATTATAGAACTGAGAAGGATTGTAGAAATTGTATAGCTCAACTTATTTAAAGTAGAGACAGGAAGTGACTTGTGAATAATTGTGGAGTTGTAATAAAAGCTAAGATCCTGATAAGAGTTATGAGAAGACTTGCAGTGAGATTTGTTAGGCCTAAAAGAACACCCTCTTAAAAGCAAATTGTCATCAGTTGATAGCAGTGTATATAGCTCAGGATTTCCCTGCTTTGTCCTCAAGTAAATTTTTTACTTGTATAGTGCTCTTATTTTTAAAGCCATCAGCTACTACCATTATAGTCTAAATATTTTCATTTTGTGATTTTTTACCTTGTCTGATAATCCTTATGGATAAGTGAATCACACATGACTTCTGGCTTTTTGGCATCATTGATACTTTACATTTTAAAATGTCCTGATAGAGCCAGCAACTTGAAGACAGCTATCTGTCCACCATTTATCCATTCACTCATCTATTTATTTATTTATGGGTGTTTTTGATACAAGGTCTTGCTGTGTGAGTTCACAGTTGAACTTATGTGTTCCAGGCTGACTTCGAATTTATGCAGCTCTCCTGCCTCAGCCTCCCATGTGCTGGGATTACAGTCATATGGCATTATACCTGGCTTCATTTTAGGAGTGGATCAATTTTAGAGTTCTGGTTTAAGATTTAACTATTATTGTCCCCTGAATCTTAAATTTCCATAGTAATAAAGGAATATAAAACTGGAGGAGACCTATATGAGTCCTAGCAGAATGAATGGAAGTGGGCGTGGGATGTAGTTCTGTGGTGCACGCATCAGCCTGGCAAGTGCAAGGTCCTGAGTTCAATCCCCAGTCCCAGAAAAAAAAATTGCTAACCACCTGACAATATTTGTGAGAAACTTCTGCAATTTATGTACAATCAGCACCAGAGGAGCAAAGAATTGACGAAAAATACAAGAAAGACTTGAGAAAACCACTTAGAAAATCTTGCCAGTACATTAAACTCAGTAACAGGTTGAAGTCAGGCTATAGGACAAATTCTCAAATCTCCTTTAAGAAGCACCTACCCTGAAGGGCAGACCTCATCACTCACTTTCACCTTCATGCAGAGCTGGTGTCCTGCTGATTAAGTAGGAAGCACTGCTGTAGCTCAGAAGTACAGAAGTGAGGCGGTCCTCTACCTATATTCAGCAAGGTAGTGAGCAAGGGCCTTCATTTTATGCTAAACAGACATAAACTCATTTTCAACTCCAGGATAAACAAACCCCCAAAACTTTCCAATTAAATAGATCCATTGGCTTACAAGCAGTAGACTGAACAGGATAAATCTGAGTAGGTGTCATCGTATGCAGTAGCTTATTGCTTGCTAGGGAAGAATTTTTTGATGATCCAATGTCTGTTTTCAATTGTTCACTGTGAAAGGAGAATATTTCACAATTGTTAAGATTGCTTGGAGAAAAAAGTTCAGTTGAGGAATGTTTTTAAAAATAAAATACTCAGAACGTGTATATAAAATGTACCAATAAAATCGATTTTTAAAAAATACAATATTGAGGGCCAGGGATTTAGCTCAGCAGCTCAAGGTTGTGAGTTTGATCCCTAGTACCACCAAAAAAATAGAAAGAAGGAAAGAAAGAGAGAGAAAGGTGCAACAGCAGACTAGATGTTGTAATTCTATAGTCAAGCCTTAGAAATTGTGTGACAATTCAGAGAAAAGGAGATTTGCTGAGCAAATTAAGAGAGAATAGATCTAGATGATTCAGTGTATTTATATTAAAATTCCAGGAAATGACACCAGAACAGAAGATTATTGTTTCATATGACAATGAAAAATTATCCAAATCTGTTTTTTTTAAAATATCTTGTTCAGGATTTAAAAAAAACCAAATAAGCATTTAGTGCGCATAAATACTGGTTACCTTTGAAAGGAAAAACATGCTCAGGTTTTTTTGCCTTTGTATGTATGTGTGTGGTGTTGGAAGGCAGCTATGCTTACCACTATAACCACTAACACAGACTGTTATTGGAGATTGAACGAACCCAAGACCTTGGTACTGAGCTACATCCCCAGCCCTTGTTTTTCTTTTTTATTTTGAGACAGGATTTTGCTAAGACACTAAATTGCTCAGGCTGTGCTTGAACTTGAAATTCTTCTGCCCCAGCTGTACAGAGTTCTGATTTATGCATTACGACACTGGCTGATTTTCTGGTTTTTTAAGTGCCACAGCACAGAGTGAACATTGTGTATTGAATTAAGCTGAAATTTTTCATATACAGAAGTATCAGTCATATCTTTAGATAATTAAGTGTTCAGTATATAAAGATCTATATGTACTTGTCCTACAAAATGATTAAAAATAGAATTCTTTATGATAAAAAATTAATGTAAATGAATGTGTCTAGAATGGGAAAGATTGATACGAAAAAAAAATGGTGACCAGTCAACTAGTGGGGCTTAGAGTGAATGTCAGAATAACTGTAATTAAGGTGGTTCTGACAAAAATGCAAAATATTAATTATTAAAAGATTATGAGAAGATAAATGATCTGAAAATTTAAAATTTACATGATTTAAAGTAATGTAAGAAGATTATAAACAAAATTCTGATTTAAAAACATGTTGTATAATGCCTTTAAAAAAATGGTATAGACCGAAATGTAGGTTGTTAGCTGATGCTGAGGGAACATAGTTTTATTTATATTTATAGATGTTTCTTCCCTGTTGTACTCACCTTGGAATAAGGAGTAGAGCCAAAAAATACTTGGGGGAAAAAAAGATGATCTTTAAAAGACACTAGTGAGAATGGTTCCAGATTACTGACTCCTTTAGTGGTAACCTGAAGTGACAAATGGGAAGGCTCTGGGATATTGGTGATAACTGATTTAGTGAGTTGGGTGATTGCTAGGACCATGGGGAGAATAAGAGGGTTCTAACGGAGCTGGTGATCATTGATGGGCTGGAATCTTATGATCTGGCCTGATAAAGCTGTATGGCTAAGGGTTGGTGTGAGTCACTGTGGGAGGTGTGGAGTAAAGATAATGTGGATGCCACCTACAGTTTTTGGTTGTTGATGTTTATTTCACTTGAGGCCCTTTTTCAGAAAAGCAGTCACCTGGCCTTGGTCCCGTGGAGCTGGCAGCTGTCATTGCTGGACCAGTGTGTTTTGTGTGCATCTCACTTATGTTGATGGTCTATATCTGCCATAACCGAACTGTTATTCACCATCGAGTGCCAAATGAAGAAGATCCTTCATTAGATCGCCCTTTTATCTCAGAGGGTACTACATTAAAAGATTTAATTTATGATATGACAACATCGGGGTCTGGATCAGGTAATCTAATTGTTTCTCCTTTTTTCTAAGAAATCTTATAAAATTAACGTGTGTTTATTTTATTAGTTGGCTAAGCCATTTGTTTGGCTTAGTTTATTAAAACTTAGGGTAGTGTGAATGGTATTCCAGGTTTGAGCCTAATATAGGTCTTTAAACTTTGTTTAAATCTCTCTGTGGCTAGTTTAGTAAGAATTAGAACTTAATTTTACTGTTGAAATAATTCAGTAAATCAGCTTTGCAGTTGTGTTTCAAAACATTCTTAGTTCTATAATCTCATTTGTTTCTTGTGACTGCCAAGTAAAAAGGAGGACAGCTATTCTGATACAGAGGCTGAAGTTCAAAGGTGTCCAGGTATCTGCAGCTGCCCATTCTATTCAAGACTGTTTAGAAGCTTTATTTTTGTATTTAAAAATAAGCACAACAGGAATGTGTTTAGAATTGGGAAGGTTATTTGTTTTTTAAATAGGAAATTGCTGTTGTTAGGTCAGGTCTGGTTTTTATTAAACTAATGAGTTATTGGTGATTTTTTGCTTCCAAAAAAAAAATAACCACCTTATTCTATAGTGTAACTTTATGGCTCTGTGGCTCCTGTACTGTTTATTTACTTCTCTCAGTTTTGTTTATTGATTATTGTGGCATTACAAATAGACTAGCTAATTGCCACTGTCCTCCTGAGGTTGATTTTGGCAGAGCAGTACTTAACTTTGGGTCAGGGTCTTTACTCAGGATTGAGCCTTCTGTTAGAGTCACTGAATTGTAAATACCCTAGGCTGAGCTTAAACTTGTGATCCTGTTGCTTGAGCCTTCCATAGTACTAAAAAGTATACAGGTGTGTTCTGTATCCAGCTTTCACTCAAACTGAGGAGGAACTATATTTTACCTTTTCGTGCATATGGTTTGGAAGTAGACTAAGAAAGAACAAATGGTCCTGTGCCTATGATTTTGGAATTTGATTCTGAATCAATAAATTTAGATTCTAAAACAAGCTTTATCAGTGATTGGCTCTTTGATCTTTATTAAATCATATTTCCTCTTTGGATTTCTGTTTTCTATTAGAAATATAGAATAAGTATGTTGATAAAAATAAATTACTGTGTAAGGACTTTTAAATGTGTTTGAATGCCCTTTGAAAAATATACATCAGCTTCCAATAATGGCTAACTTCATGGAAAAAGTAAAGATTTGGAAACATTACTAATTATAATCAAGTAATGATAAAGGACTATTAATGCAGAAGTTGCGACTGAGGAAGAATATGGCTCAGAAGTAAGATGAGAGTGCTTTCCCTGTCTGCTAAAATACATCAGTTTTGTCCAAGAGCCTAGATCTCAAGGCATTGTAGGGAGACTCCATAGCCTGGTGTGAGAGGGAGGCAGTGAGAGGTTGGATTGAGTTGGAACAGCCATAGTATTGATGATGTGATTGTCTTTGGGCAAGAGTGGTGGATAAAAGGGTATTTTATATTTTAGGATTTGTCACTGATTCTGAATTAGTTCACATGGTTCCCAAAGAAAATTTTTCTTATTATTTATCTGGTGCAATACGATAAGCAAGGCAAAAGTCACAGAAAATTAGAATGGCTGCTACTCATTTGGAATTTATTCCATGGACCTGTTTTCTTATTGCCAAATTTATCCTTGGGAAAATCAAAGGAACTCATGCCCATAGCCTACCTAAACAATTAAAAGACACTGGGGTTTATAGATGGCAGTTCAATTCTGAGGAGGTATATTTGTTTACCTTTTTAAATGTAGACATGAGGTTAAAAAATGAAATTTTTTTCTTTTTCCATTTTATATGTATTTTTAGCTCTATTAACAACTAGCTCTCTTATTTTTTGAAAGCTTCTTTCTATCTTACATGTTACCTTGTAAAAGCATGTCTACATATTTTACTAGCTCTGTGGCTTTGACCATTTAGCTAATGTGTCATACTTGAGTTACTTCATCTTTAAAATGAAAGTGATGAACCCTGCTCTGTGTGCATCATCAGATTGTTGTGTGGTGCAGATGAGACAAGACGTTTGTATAAAAACACTTGGTAAGTTGAGTGTCATATCCAAATGACAGGTGTTACTCTTATTCATAGTATTTGGAAGAAAACTGACATACATCATCAGTTTGCTGCATTCTACCAAAAACAGCTAAAGTTTAGTCCTCTTCCCCCTGTCTTAGTTCATTGTATGCTAAATTCTCTCTAAAGTGAGGCAGAAGCCGCCTTCTTTTAAGTAATAACAAAAAAGGCCATCTTTTTCTCTTATGGTCATCATAAAGCCTTAACTGTGACGCTGTATAAGTAGGGCTCTTGCCTAACCATAAGTAATGTGTTTATTTTTAATTCCCTTTTAATTCTTTCAATCATTGATGAAAGGCACAGTTGAGCATTTCCTGTTTTGAATTCACATGTTCATTACCATAGCCATAATTCCTCATATTCTACTTATAATTTGGGAACTTTAGGGACAGCAGTGAAGAGATGGATTTTAGTGGCTCTGACCTTGAAAATAACATAATTGCTGTAGGTCTAATTTTAATCACAGGTTGTGCTGTGCCCATATTTTAAGCTGTTAATTAGATTGTAAAGTATGAGCTAGCTTTTTAAAAAGTGAAGACAGGCTAGTGTTCATTATGTTTTGTGCATGTTTATTATCCCTTGTAATTATGCATATTGTTTAGGTCTTATTTTTATTGTTCACTGCAAGTGAAGCTTTGGGGATCCTGTTTTACTATGAGGTTTCCTCCCAAGCTGTTTGAAAGATATAAGAGTAAAGCAGAGAATAGAGATCTAAATTAATCTCAATTTGGTTTTTAATTTTGATTCAATATAAGAGAATCTGTTGGTGAAGGGGAAGACAAAAACTTCCTTTGTCTTTTTAGTCTGTCTTAACTTTACTATTTATGTAAGTTCTAAACCTGTCAGATGTCTATGATTGCCTTTTCTTTATTAGCTGCCTTTATAGCTTCTAGATTAGGTTTCTGAAATTGGCTCTTCAGTATACTTTTAAATATATGATGTGGCCCTATGTAAGGCTTTAAGAATAAATTGGTATCTACTAATTGTACTACAAAAGAGCTCTTTGATTTAAATAAAAATTTCTTAGAAATCTGTGTTTAAGTGGCAGTCTCCTTACACATAAAAACAATTGTTCATAATTAAACTCCTGACTGCTTTTGCAGGAGGTAGGGAGAGTAAGTAAGAGTAAAAAAGGATTCTTGTAAGAAACTCAAAGATGAATAAATAAGAACTTGATCACTTAAAAGACTGTTTAGATATGTAAATATTTCACATCAGAGAACCAAAGAGTAGATAATTGACTGCCACTGGGTTACTTTGTTTTCGTAAACAGTGATGGCAAACCTGTGGTGCATGTGGTGCAACAGACAATATCACTGAAAGTTTTAAAAGGCTTGGCATCCATGGACTAAACTAAAATCAAAGTGGGTTAGAGACCTAAATATTAAAACAGAAACTAAACCTGCTGCAAAACAGGTTAGGTAGATCTCATGGAGACACTGGCTTAGGGAAAGACTTTTTGAACAAAACCTCAGCAGCACAGGAACTAGCAGAAGGAATCAACAATTGATATTTCATCTCATTAAAAAGCTTCTGCATAGCAAAGGAAATCATCAGCAGAGTGAAAAGATAACCAACAATATGGGAAAAAAATTTTCCCAGCTATTTCTCAGACAAAGGACTACTATTGAGTTATATAAAGAGCTTAAAAATATCACACATCCCTCCCAATTTAAATACCCAATTCAAAATGGGCATCTGAAATGAACAGACACTTTTCAGGGGAAGAAGTAAAAGTAGCTAAGAAACATATGAAGAAATGTGTAACATAGCTGTAACATCATTCGAGAGATGCAGATGAAAACAACACTGAGATTTCATCTCACTCCATAAAGAATGGCTGCTGTCTGAAAATTAACCAACACCAAAAGTGGCAAGGCTATGAGGAGAAAGGAGCCCTTCTCCACTGTTAGTGGGAATGTAGACTGGTGCAGTCACTGTGGAGATTCCTCAAAAAAACTAGGATTAAAGGTCCCATTTGATCCTGCTATTCCTGCTATATCTTGCTAGATATATACATGAAAGAATTAAAAGATGTATATTACAGTGACATATGTGCACCAATGTTTATAGCAGCTAAGTTTGTGATAGCTAAATCTTGGAAACAGCCCAAATACCCAATACGGGAGACTGGATAAAGAAGATTTTTTTTTTTTAATGGAGTATTACTTGTGCCATAAAGAATGCTAAATTTGCATCCTTTATACTCAACTGGATGTACCTTGAGCACATACTCATAAGTGAAATAAATAGGACACACATGTATAAATACCATATCTTTTCTGTGATATGAAGAACTGAAGGTGTAAATGATTGCTAAAATGTATGAATAGAAAATATTCAAAGCGAAAAGGGGAGGTAAGGTAAGTAAAGAAGGGAAAGAATAAATTTGATGGTTAAAAAAAGAAACAAAGCTTATGTATATGCGAGCAGGGATTGTGGGGGGCAGGGGAATGGCAAAAAATGAAAATTAAGTCATGTCATGTACTGATACAAATTCTCACTGTCAGCTGTGATGATAACATGTATATAAAATGTACCGATAAAATCAATTTATAAAAAAGGCCTCACTGGTTTAGTATAAAATAATAAAAATGTATGTTTACATTAATTTTATAAATATTAGCATACAATATGATGTACACTGGTATTTTGTTAAATGATTATTCTTAGTGGATGATGGATATGATTTTAAGTTGTCCCAATATATTTTCTTAAATATTGTAGATAATAAATCTTTTTCAAAGAAATAAGTGTCGTGATATTTAAACATATGTATCTCCTCAATGAAATTGTAGGTTCCTTAGAGATAGAGCTTTAGGAGTAATACTGCTTAGGGTTACTTTTTGGTGGAAAGTCATTGTTGATTGTGTTGAATACCATTTATTTGTCTTTAGGTTTACCATTGCTTGTTCAGAGAACAATTGCAAGAACAATTGTGTTACAAGAAAGCATTGGCAAAGGTCGATTTGGAGAAGTTTGGCGAGGAAAGTGGCGGGGAGAAGAAGTTGCTGTTAAAATATTCTCCTCTAGAGAAGAACGGTCATGGTTCCGTGAGGCAGAGATTTATCAGACTGTAATGTTACGCCATGAAAACATCCTGGGATTTATAGCAGCAGACAATAAAGGTCAATAACATTTGTTTATTCTTATGTTGAGTATAACAAAGTCCAGTTAAACCTTTTTACAGATAAAGCTATTGAATATTATCATATTTGGTAAGAAATAGATGTTTGTTAAAGAAGCAGGTCTATTAAGAAACAAGAACTTAAAGATTTTAACTAGGGTTTCTAAATATCCAGTTGGTATATGAAATATAGAAGAGCTATATTTTAGGTCTGGACAGTTGAGTATAGTCATAATATGTGAAAAAATTTATGAACTGGTTGCTTATAATTTTGAGGTCGGGAGGGGTTCATATATTGGTTTCCTTTTCATCTCTTCCTGACTGGTAGGCCATTTTAGTAATAGACCAATGACCTTATTTACATAGAAATTAAAAATAACTTCCCAGTCCACGTGTGATATCAGTTGCCATGGCTAAATAGATTGATCTTTAAAGTAAACTCAATTGAACAAGAACTCATTTCTCCCTGATCACCTTGCCATTGGTAACATTTTCTTGCCTGTTAGCAAAAGTTCAGGTTTAGGTTTGGTCACATGCTTAAGAAGACAGGAAACCAGGATGAGTCTGGTGGCTTACATCTGCAGTCATCATGCTCAGGAAGCTGAGGCAAGAGGTTGGCTGCAAGTTCAAGGTCAGCCTGGGCTATGTAGTGGGTTTAAGGCCTGTCTGAACTACAAAGTGAGACCATATCTGAAAAAAAGAAAAGTCATTCAAATGGGGCTGAGTGAAGACTGCAAGTAGTAACCTTCTTCTCTCCCTCACCTATTTTCTTGATTTCAGTTAATAACTATATGCCCAAACAAAGACTCATTTTGACTGACCATTCCTCATCCTGAATGAAGTATCTTTTCAAGCTTTCCCATGGCCAGACCTGTCGTCTTCTTTTTCCTTCCTTTACCCTCCCATTTTCTTGAACAGTATTTATTTCTTTAAAATATCAACAGTGTTTAATCTCAAGTGGTGGCTGTGGGTAATTTTTATGATTTCTTTTTTTCTTTTTTCTTTTTTGGAGACAAGGTGTTGGTATGTGGTTCAGACTGGCCTTGCACTCATAGCCATCCTCCTGCCTCAGCTTCCCAAGTGCTAGGAATTCAAGCATTTACTACCATGCCCAGTTATGATTTTACTTTTTGCATCTCTTTATTTTCAAATTTATTTATAAGAAGCATGTATTACTTATTTTTAAGTGTTAATTTACAGAAAACTTCCAGTTTAGAGAAACGTAGAGTGTATTCACTCCCAAGTAGCTACAGTAGTTGTTAGATTATTGCCAAACACTGATATCAGATCCTGCCTACTCTGTACTTATACCATTATTTGAAACTAAACCCACATTTCTTTCCATCCATAAACACTTTTTTAGTTAATTTTTCTATGTAATAAGGAATCTTTCTTAGAAAACAACTGTACTATCATTGTCAGTTTTTGAAATGCAAATATCCTGTCCAAATTTGTAATTCTGTCTCCTTAAAAAAGAGAAAAGCAGGGCCAGGGATTTAGCTCAGTGGTTCTGGTGCCTGCCTTGAAAGTGCAAGGGCCCAGGTTCAATTCCCAGTAATCACATACAACAAAGCCATGTGTGGTGACTCATGCCCACCAGCAATCAATGCCACATACTGCAGTGCCTGACATGGAGGCTCATGCCAGTAATCCCAGCACTTGGGAGGTAGAGGCAGGAGGATTGCTGAGTTAGGGACCAACCTGAACTACAAAGTGAGATCCTTTCTCAAAAAAAAAAAAAAGAAACCCATTTGTTCATACAGGATTGTAAGCTGTCATTTGGTTGATATTTCTCATATGTCCCTTAATATCTTTAAGTTTTCTTTCCATTTTTATTTCCTTCTTGCTGTCTATTTGCTGAAGAAACCAAATTTTTGTCCTGTGGGCATATTATAAGTGATTTGTTGATTTGCAATTTGTTATTTGAATTTCTGTGGTGTCATTTAACTTAATCTTCTGAAAACTGGTTGAGGTATTACTGGTTTCCCTTAAATACATATTAGGTATATTTTATTCTTTCTACTGTTCATATCAGGGAGCACATGATGTTTAATTATAATAGATATAAGGATAAACGTAGGTAGTGACTGTTAATGGCTACTAACAATTCAGTATTATTTAAAAACAAAGCAATTAAACAAAAACAGTACTGCCAACCCTGCCAAGTCCTTAGTTCTCATTTTCTTGTAAATTTGATGTCCTTTAGCTCCTCAATTCTTGATATAACCATTTCTTTAGTATAGTTTGTGACCCTAGATTTTTTTTTTTTTTTTTGTGGTACCATAGATCAAACTCATGGCCTTGCACTTGCAAGGCAGGTGTGTCACCACTGAGCTAAATCCCTGGCCCTTGATTTATTCTTATTTGTTAATAGTTGCCTTGTTTTCTCGAAGTTGTATTTTTCTTCTTAATGATTTTAAAGAAGACTTTAATCTATAAATAGTACATGTTCCCTTAAAGGGCTTACCCACATTTGTAGTTTCAAAATGACATTTTTAGTGACACTCAGATCTATATTTTGCAGCTTAAACTTTACCCAAGGTATATATTAGGCATATTCCAGGTTCCAAACACACATTTTAAGTTGTTCAAACAACAACTAAGTGGATGCTGTCATCTGGTGGCCATTGTAGGAACTAGCTGATTCTGCTGTGTCTTTGCAACTCCTTTTTTTGTCAGAGGTTAATGTACTTACTCAGATTCCAGCGCTTCCACTCCTATTCCTTTTTCCTTTATCTTCGTCCTCCTGAGTTAATTAATTCTTCTTCAGAAAGTCCTTTCAGTGCATGGCCTCTTACATAACCTTCTTTCTGCCTTTGGCCAGTTGCCTCAGAAAAATCTCCCCTTTTCTCCACCTGCTCACTTTACTCTTTATCTTGTTCATGATCTTTCACAATTCAGTTGTGGTGAATAGACATACATATAAAGCAGTGATACTTATGTCTGGAAAAAGAAAAGGTACAATTGGAGTAGTCAGTTTCTATAATTTAAAAACAAGTGAATAAACTAATGCCCTTTATTTCTGTGGTAGTCACTTTGCTGTCACTCTTACAAATTACCTGACACCTCAGTTTAAAGGAATAGCAGTTTATTTTGGCTTATGGTTCCAGTCCATCATTGGCTGGCTACATGACAAACAGCAAGGTAGAAAAGCAAGGTGTAGGAAAGTTACTCAATCTAAGACAACCAGGAAGAAAGCAGAAAACTGAGAAACAAGAAGAATATACCTGTGGCCCACCTCATCTGACCAGGCACTACCTCCTAGACAGCACATTCAGCTAGGAATCCTTGGCCCTTGAACTGATTAATCCATTAATGAGTATAGTGACTCCATGATCCCAGTCATCTTCCAAAAACCCAAATTTTCAACACATGAGGCTTTGGGGGGACATTTTAGATCAGCATCATAACATTTCAACACTGGACCTCAAAAGATTCATACCCATCTTATTATGCAAAATGCATTTAGTCTGACATTGTCAGACTGTTTTAAGAATCTATCTGTTTTAAGAATCATCAAAGATTTAACAGTTTTAGCATTGCTGAAAAGTTCCAAATCCAGTGTCTCTTCTGAAACTCAAAGCAAACTCTTAGCTATAAGATTCTGTAAAAATAAAAAAGTCAAGTACTTCCAGTGTACAATGACACAAGGTAAACATTTCCATTCCTAAAGAGAAGAATAAGAGTAGAGAGAGGAAGTGGGTCAGAACCCAGCAGAGTAAACATTAAATGCTACAGTTCTTATATCCAGCACCTTGGGCAGGTTGTGGTGAGATGTGAGCTGCAGAGGGGTTGGGCAGTCTCACCCCTGCTGTCTTGCTGAATTGCAGCCCACCTGGCCTCTCTTTTACTTACCCTGCTCACTGCCTGTGGTTTTCCTCAGTAGATGTTCCGCATTCCTGGCATGCCCAGCTTCCTGGGGTCTGCACTGTACCTTTGGCTTCACTATCACAATTTCACCAATCACCCTCTCAGGAGCATATGGCCTCACCTCTCAAGTCTTTCACTGAAGTCTGGATGGAAGCTTCCTTGACCCCACAATTCTTATATTCTGCATACCTGAAAAATCACCATCCTGTGGATGATACTAGCATCTGCAGTAGCCTGACCCCCATGGACTGTGGCTACAGAGGCCTCTGACTGCTTGGATTGCTGAAGTCAGGGATACACTTCCCTAGGTGATCCTAAATGAGCAGGGTGCCCTGTGGCTCTCTTCCCAAAGCAAATTTTTAAAAAGCTGGCTCTCCACTTACAGTCTTGAACTTGCAGTGGGTGGAGTCTGGCCATTTCCTGAGATGCCCTTAAGGGATCTTTCCTATTGCCCCAAGATAAAGATTTGACTTTTTTTCTAATAGCACTAATCTTTTTAGTAAACACTCTCACTGGCTCCAACTTTATAGGTGTTTTCTTCTGGCCAAGGTGCATTATTTTCAAGTCCTTTGGGTCTACTTTTTGCTCCTATTCTCATTGTAAAACCAACTGAAAATAGCCAGCAGTATCCATACAATGGTCTAATTTTGGGCTGCATTAACGTTTCCTTGGTGAGATTGATCACTGTACCACCTTTAAATTCAGCCTCATGCAAGGTATTGATAAAATGTTGACAGATTTTTGCCTGAGTGTTACATTCATGGGCTCTAGTCCATTTCCCAGTAGAATCCTCATTCCCAGTGAAAAACTGAGCTTGGCATTTACTATCTACATTCCAATCAACATTCAGGTCTGAATTCCAAAAAAAAGTTGCCCATCGGTCTTGGGTGATGCTGTTCTGGGATTTCTGTAGCTTGTATCTCTAGCATCCCAAACTCCATCCACAAACCATTTTCCAAGGCATTTGAGTCATGTGCACAGGTCTAGTCATAGAAACGGCTCCACTTCTTGATACCAGTTCTCTGTATGAGTCACTTTCCTTTTGCTAGGAGAAAATACCTGACACCTCCAACTTAATGGAGGAGAGGCTTATTTTGGCCCTCAGTTTCAGAGGTTATCTATGGTCAACTGGTTCAAGGCAGAAGCAGCATGGTGGAAGGGCAGGGCAGAGGAAAACTGGACAAGAATACACCTTTCCATGTCCTGGCCTCGGTGACCTACCTCTTTTTAACAGGCCTAGGCTAGGAACTCATCTGTAGATTAATCCATTGAGGAGTGTAGTGCCCCTGTGACCCAAGTACCTTCTTCTAAAAGCAGCCTCTGAACATATGAGACTCTTGGGGGACATTTTAGATCTAAACTGTAACAGTCTTTCAAATCCTTATGATCGTACCAGAAATCTCAAGAATCTGAAGTGTTCCCATCTCCTTTCTGAATTTTTCTCATTAGTTCCTTGCCTTGAGTAACAGCCTTCAAATTGCACAAGTTATTTTATGTTAGCTTGGAGAGGTTTTTCTGTTGCTGTTGTTATTGAGGGCTTTTTTTTTTGCTTTTGCTTTAACAGTGGCCCAAGTTTGATCCCCAGTACCACCAAAAAAAAAAAGTGTATATATATATATATATATATATATATATATATATATATATATATATATATATAGTACTATATTGTGTTTTTATAGTCTTATGAAGTAAAGTGTTATTTTTGTATTAAAAAAAAAGCAGATCCACTGGTTTAGAAACTTGTTGAGGCTACATAATCAATAATAGGCTATGGATTCCAGCTCAGGTTTGAATGACTCAGTTGTGCATCTTTTATTTAATTGTGCTATCTCTTAATGTTATAATTTTCTTTTCTTCATGATTTAATTAAATATATGGCATTTCAGCTACTTCTAAGTTAAATATACTTCTGTGGACCATTCTAGCCTAAGAGCCTAGCCTAGTGTCTTTACCATCATTCCTCTGAGAAAGTGCATTTCAAATTTATGTATCAGCTTATAAAAGGAACTTGTAGAACCCATGTTTTTAATTGTTTAGGTTTAAAAATCACCTTGTATAAAACTAGGCTCAGTCCCAAATTTCTCAACATTTTCATGACAGTTTAATTTGCTTACCCATGTGTCGAAAGGAATTTTGTTTTCGTAAGCCAACAACCTTGGAATCAGAATCATCTTGTCGGCATCTTTGTGAATTACATGTACAGTCTATCTGTAAAGCTGGTCATTAGCTTATCACTTCTTCATAAAGCCCATTTCAGTTTTGTTGCATACTGTTCTGTTCTCATCTGGCCTTACTGGGCTCCCCCTGATTCTCATCTCTTTCCCTGTCCCCACCCCTATGCCCCCATGAAATAGCTACAGAGCACCTAGTCTGATCTGGTTTTTAGGCTTTTCCATCCCACAGCTATGTAGGTTGTTGTCTGCACACTACTATTTGTAATCTCTTACGTAGGGTTTATTATTCTTGCCTTACCTCAAGAATAGGAGGCTTATTCTGGATATAAGTGGTATATGTCTGTGAAAGTATATGGTAAACAATATGCAAGAAAATGTCAAGAAAACAAATTTAAGGTGACATCATATTGCAGTTGTATGATTCAGGATAGAGAATAAAATGGAATAACTTCTGAATAAGTAAATCATAAATGTTAACCCAACCAAAATGTTATTTTGTTTTGCAGACAATGGTACGTGGACTCAGCTCTGGTTGGTATCAGATTACCATGAGCATGGGTCCCTTTTTGATTACTTGAATAGGTACACAGTTACTGTGGAAGGAATGAT